>JAXCGZ010000307.1:5000-75000 GCA_037179515.1 Halocaridina rubra
GAGAAAAAATGTAGGATTTTGATTATGGGAGACTTTAATCATAAAGAGATAGATTGGATAAATCTTGACCCACACAGTGGTGAGGACTCCTTTGGGGCAAAAGGGAAGGAGGGATACGGCTCTGAACTATAGACCAGTTTCCTTGACCAGCATAGTTTGCAAACTTATGGAGAAACTACTAAGGAAACATATCTCCCTTCACTTGGAATCCTTCAACTTTTTGTCAGTGAGGCAACATGGCTTCAGAGAAGGAAGATCAACAGTAACAAACTTATTAGAATTTTATGATGAGGTAAACCAAATCTTACAGGAAAGAGAGGGCTGGGCAGATTGCATATTCCTAGACTTCCAGAAAGCGTTTGACACTGTTCCACATGGGAGACTTATTAAGAAGCTGCAATCAATGGCTAGAATAGGTGGAAATGTCTTGGAATGGATAAAAACTTACTTAGAAGGAAGGGAACAGAGGGTTAGAGTAAGACACTCAGTGTCTGAATGGAGAAGAGTTAGTAGTGGAGTCCCACAGGGTTCAGTTTTAGGGCCACTTTTGTTCCTTGTATATGTAAATGACCTACCAGAGTCTGTAAATTCATTCATGAATATGTTTGCAGATGATGCAAAGATTGTGAAGAAAGTAAAAAACGAGAACAATGGTAGAGAACTTCAGGAGGATCTAAATAATCTGCATGAGTGGTCAGAAAAGTGGCTAATGAAATTCAATACCTCAAAATGTAAGGTAATGAGAATGGGTACAAGTGCAAGAAGGCCCAAGCTTGACTACTCGGTGGCTGGAGTACAACTTCAAGAGACAGAAAATGAGAGAGATCTAGGAGTAAACATACTGGCAGATTTGTCTCCAGAAATACATATAAATGGCGTAGTAAGGGCAGCATATGCATTCTTATCAAATGTAAGGGTAGCCTTCAGGCACATGGACAAGGAAATGTTCAGAAATATTTATGTAACCTATGTGAGGCCAAAACTCGAATATGCAGCCCCCTTTTGGAATCCGCACTTGAAAAAGCACATAGCTAAGCTTGAAAAAGTTCAAAGACATGCCACGAAACTGGTGCCAGAAATACGCAATCTCGGTTATGATGAGAGGCTGAGGGAATTAGACTTGCCATCACTCGAAGCTAGAAGAGTAAGGGGGGATATGGTGACAGTCTTTAAATTCCTTCATGGTTATGATAGAGTGGATAGGGATCGATATTTCGATATGGCTGGCTCTAGAACTAGAGGTCATAGTTTGAAGCTTCGGAAGAAAACTTGTTTGCAGGATGTAAGGAAATACTTTTTCAGTGTAAGAGTAGTTGATAATTGGAATTCGCTAAGCGAGGAGGTAGTTAATGCTACCTCAATCCATAGTTTTAAGGACAGGTATGATAAGTATCACTAAGTCTAAAAATGGAACCGATCAGGAGACGGGAAGATACGAGCTTTGGGCTCTTTCCCGTAAACACAATTAGGTAATCACAATTAGGTAATCACAACAAGTTTTAGTGATTAAACAGAAAAAGTGACTTGGAGACGGGTTGGAACGAACATAAGGGTCTTTCCCGTAAACACAATTAGGTGAGCAGCGTTCTCTTGTAAAATCATAATTATCATATTCTGAAATTTTCATGTCGCAATTTTTATTTACAATATTTAGGAAATTAACTTCAGCAGTTATTTTATGTAAACTGAAGAATGAATTAAATATAGCACTAATGAATAGTTGATATATGGTCGAATATAGAATGTAAAATGAAACATTTGTATATCATAGGGCGTGCCTGCGCGCACATGTCGCCAAGAACATTTATTAGTTTAAAATAAAAATATGATATAGCGTTTAGATAGGAAAAACAGTAATTATGATGATTCTGATTTAATGAATATGTAATTATCGCAGTTTCCGCTCCTCATTCTTATGTATCATGGTTTTTCATATGTATTTTATGACATACATATAGAATTTGATACATAGTTTATCTACATGCATACCATCATTCATGCAATTTTCTCTAATCTTTATTTACAATCTTACATATAATTATCCATATGTATAATGTGAAATATATTCAGAATTTAATGCTAGGCTTATCTACATTAAGAGACAAGAAATACTATCGTTAAGATAATACTTATTGAGAACAAATGTACACACAGCAATGCTGAAAAAGTTTCAATTCATTATTGTTAATATGTTTCCGTTCTTTCCAACATATAAAAATTATAGTAAAGTTTATTTACAATAAAGTATTTATAATCACTCTTAGGGGGGAACCAGGGTAGCCGAGTGGTTAGAATACTAGCCTCGAGAGTTGACAGACCTGCGATTAAGCTCAGCGTGGAGCGTTAGGCAGTGCATCCAGCCTTAATTCCCCAGCCACACTGTCTGTATCCCCCCTTTAATGAGGATTAATAATGACACATAAAACGATATCAGTAAATAATTACTCCTAGGACTATTTTAACGGTTTTTCGCTCCTCCCCCACAACCCGCTCTTTGGCGTTTGAATTTGGCGCGCTTGAGAGCAGCTGGCCAATAAATCTTCGGCTGCGGGGTCTTTGATGATGACGTTACGGGGCTGATTCATCACTCCGGAGGTCCCAAAGACTGAGAGGTTGAAACCCTTCATACAAATGGCTTCATTCAGTGTGGCTCTTAACAGGCTGGATTTATGACTTGGCCTCTCTCGATGGACCTCAGTTTATAGAAACATGAACCCTTAATAGGTTAAATATAATAACGATGACATAAAAGGCATAACTAAGATTTAAATATCAGGGCTTCGAAACGTGAACTTTCTAAAAATTTATTTTTGTTTTGATCTACAACATTACATATGGGGCATGTTCCCACAGGCACTCCCAGATATATTGAAAGATCATTATTACAGTCTCTCTCTCACAAGAATTGCGTAAATACGCTAAAATTGATTTATTTAATTTTATAATAATGATAACATTAACTTTATTTATTTATTTTTTTAATTTATTTATTTATTTTCTTTTTTTGCTGTAAAATCAGAACCAAGTATTGGATGAAATTCGTGGCTTCGAAACTTGAGCCTTAATTTGTTACATTTTTTTTTTTATGGGTGTGACACCGGGAAGGGCAAGAATATTGCCCTCGTCAATACAGGCCCGTGCACGAAGAAAACATTAAGACGAAGGAAGAGAAAAAGGTTAAGGACAAGGGAGAGATGAAGTAATGATATACAAAGGAAAGCGACAGACTGAACGGATAGTAATGACACCGACATTAATTTAAGGTTCTTTATTATATATTTTGGTTATAAATTCAAAACTAAGTTTTAGATTGCAAGTCCTCAAAAGATAGATAGATAGATAGATAGATAGATAGACAGAATGAATAGATAGATAGATCGGTAAATAGGTGGAAAGATATATAGATAGATAGCAATAGATATTTTTCTTATTGGTTTTTATATCATACCCAACTTTTAGACTTCTAGCCTAGGAAATTTTAACCTTTTAAATTAAATACAATGAAAGCGACATTAAATAACTATTTTTTTTTATTTTTCATGTAAAGACAAAGCCAAAGTTTTTTTTATTTATTCAGATAACTGTACATGGGGACGTGCACATGGGCACTCCCAGTGATATTGCAGTTGTTAAACATTACAATCTATTTGTTTATGTATAAATAAAATATTAATAGAATTTACAATTAATTTTGAATATCATACCAAAGTAATTAATAATAAAATATAGTGTAATAATTGATTGATGGCAGAAGAGCACTCTGCAATTATTAATTAAGAGTTATATATTATGGTTTACATGTATTAATTGGAGATGAGCACTCTGCGATTATTAATTAAGAGTAATATTTGTAACAATATTTTCAAAAGCCCTTGTTGAGTGCTATCATCTAAGTTAAATTTCCACTTTTCCACAGTACTACTGCAGACAATTTGAAGCAGATATAGAATAACAATTTTCAGGTTAGAGTAATAAGTAGGTACATATACATATAATCGCATGCACATGTACCCATGCATATATACATACATACACACATATAAAGCAAAAAGTTTTGGACTTTTAAGTCATAGAAATTGAACATTAGTTAGTTAAATTTAATAATGAAAACGTTAATATAAGAACCAACTATATAAAAAACAATAAAAAAATGAACCTTAATGTCATCGTTCTTGCATTAAACCAAGGAAAGTCCAAGTCTCGAGAGACTGAAGACCAAAACATGGTTTTGGATTTACAGCCTAATATATTTATTATTATATCAGTACAATAGGAGGTAGTTTTGTACTCTAGCATTCCTCTAGACACACAAGTAAAGATATTCGTAATTGTTATAAGTCAGACCTAAATTAAATTTGCAGTTTTGTAAACAGGATATTGGATTTTTTTTTATTAAATTATAAGTATCAACAGCGATTTTTTTTTTTATCATTCAATGATTTAAGTGTTCTAACTGATAATTTTTCATTTTTTCCAATGTCTTGACTATCTTAATAATAATAATAATAATAATAATAATAATAATAATAATAATAATAATGAACTGGTTAATTAATTCCATGTTATTTAGTTAATTCCCTGTTCCAATGTGATGTCAGTGTTTGTGAAACACTGATATCGCAAATAAGTCCATAACTCTCAGAATTATTCAGTGAAACTAAAGTATTAAAAATGCAGCCACTTAGGGAGCAGGCCAGCACTACTCGTACATGTCCCAAACCGAGATCAAGGGAGAGGGTTGGTTTTAGGAAGTGCATCCGATAGCAAAGCTCTGATCACAAAGCTACGCTAGGCATCAAGAAGCTAGTACTAAGCAGCGACCCTCTATGAACATGAGAGAGCCTGTTGATAATACAGAATAAACTAAAATAAAAAAATAATTTGTTTTATATTACTTATCAACAAGATATTTATTTTTTTAACCAAGGAACTGTACATGGGGACATGTGCACACGGGCACTCCCTGTGATATGTAATTGTTAACATTACAGTCTATATATGGTCATGTATAAATCAAATGTTAGTAGAAATTTCAATTCATTTTTACAAAACCTTTTCAAGTTATTAAGAATAAAATATAGTATAAAAATGCTTATTTTTACTAACTTTTGATCGTGTTCATATCAGCGGCTGATAGGTGCCATAATTCTAGGTTAGTTTACACGTATAAATTGTGTTTTACATGTAAACTAACCTTCATTTATGGCACCTATCAGCCGCTGATATGAAAACGATCAAATGTTCCTAAAAAAAATTATATTATATTTTATTCTGAATTACTTAAGATGATTACATAAAAATGATTTATAATAGTTTGCTAATATTTGAGTCATACATGGCTAAATATAGACTGTAATGTTAACAACTGCATATGTCTTTTTTCAGTAACAGCGAATTGTGACAGTATAAAAGTAAGAGAAATAACGTAAAATTAAGTAAATAAATCTAGAGTGGCAAAATGAACACACTGCATACACACACATATACACATAAGCTCCAACTTGCATACACGCAAGAATGTATTCTTATACAAATGTCCATACGCACTCATGCATGCACACACGCTCTAACGCGCGCACACATACATACGTTAAAGATACCTACAGGAATAATATTTTCTCGTGTACTCACATATGTACCATACAATAGGTAATTACATTCACGCACACAGGCACACACTACTAACGTACCTATTACACACACGCGCTCGCCCCCCCCCCACACACACACATACACCTTCCAGTGTTTAACCCACTGAATATTTCAGAATAAGGGTGTCAGACTTGAATCCACTACTCACATCACACCTGCCTATACCAGGTGCAATGAGAGAGAGAGAGAGAGAGAGAGAGAGAGAGAGAGAGAGAGAGAGAGAGAGAGAGAGAGAGAGAGAGAGAGAGAGAGAGAGAGAGAGAACTTATTTTTCACCGGATATGAAATTGTGATATACAAATCTTCTATGATAACGTAATTTACAGGTATTACATGTTAAATACTGAATGAATGAGAGGGAGAGAGAGAGAGAGAGAGAGAGAGAGAGAGAGAGAGAGAGAGAGAGAGAGAGAGAGAGAGAGAGAGAGAGAGAGAGAGAGAGAGAGAGAGAGAGAGAGAGAAAGTTATTTTGTCCGGATATGAATATGTAATATATAATTCTTCTATGATAATGAAATTTACAAGTAGTGCATGTTAAATAATAAATGAATTGAGAGAGAGAGAGAGAGAGAGAGAGAGAGAGAGAGAGAGAGAGAGAGAGAGAGAGAGAGAGAGAGAGAGAGAGAGAGAGAGAGAGAGAGAGAGAGAGAGAGAGAGAGAGAGAGAGAGTAATAATAATATAATAATAATAAGACTTTATTTCCAACGTACATTGGGTATTCAAATAAGATGCATATATATTCCAGATAGACATCTGTGGTGTACGATATAGACATACTAAAACAAACAAATCATAAAGATGAGTGTACTATTAAAATTTACAAGTAAAATCTTCCTTTAAGAGTAACTTCTTAAGATTATATTTAAAAGTATACACTGAACCAGCATTTTTTAGTTCTCTGGGAAGCTGATTATATAAATGAGGTCCACGAATGTTTATATCTCTTGAGCCAATATCAGTTTTAGACCTTCGTACTAATAAATCTTCCCCTTGACGGGTAGTTAACCCGGTAACTGAGCTTACTGTAGAAAAATTATACAAGCAATCAGGAAGATTATTTCTTAGTATATTAAAAACAAAGGTACATATATCAAAAACATATTTATCTCTAATCTTTATCCATTCTAGATCTTTTAAAACAGGAGAGATGTGCTCGTATTTTCTTACATTGCCAACAGCCACTCGTGCTGCAAAGTTTTGTAACTTTTGTATTGAGTCTTATTTGTACATCCCCAAACTTTGAGACAGTAATTAATTAAACTCATAGCTAAGGACTGGACAATTATTATACGAGTTGATGTTTCAAATGAGTCTTTTACCCTATTTAGATATATTAGAGTACCCATTACTTTTTTATAAATTTCATCTATATGCATTTCAAAATTCATGTAACGGTCAAAATAGACACCTAGGTTCTTTACCGAGTTCATTGGCTTAATGATATTACCGTTAAAATTTATATGAAGATTGTCATCAACTTCTGATAATAATTGTCTGGATCCGATAAGAATAGATTGGGTTTTAGTTTCATTAAGTAACAGACCATTTTTTAGAAAGTAACGTTTAGCCATATACAAAATTTCTTCTGCTCTACGAATAATATTTTCTAAATCATTAATTTCTCCTTCAATTAAGATTTGAGTATCGTCAGCATATTGAATGACATAACAGTTAGGTAAATATTTTACTAGATCGTTTACATATATTAGAAAAAGTATAGGTCCTAGGATCGATCCCTGAGGGACCCCAGACAATACCTTCTTGCGACTTGAAACTACATCTTTTATTCTGACTGACTGGTAGCGGTTTTTTAAATAGTTCTCGAACCAGCTTGGGTCAGTGTTCATTTTTTTGCATTTTTCTAATAAGATGGTATGGTGTACACTATCAAAAGCTTTAGAAAGATCGAGTAGTAGTAGCAATGATATTTTCTTATTATCTATATTTTTGTATATTTCATCTGATATTTTCAATAAGGCAGTTTCAGTTGATAATTTTGGCCTGAAACCGTGTTGACTTTTTGCAATAAGTTTATTTTTTTCAAGAAACTCACTTAACTGATTTGCAACAATCTTTTCAAGTATCTTTGATAAAATTGGTAGTAAAGAGATTGGTCTATAGTTAGAGACGTCGTCAGGATTTCCATTTTTAAAACCAGGAATTACATGGGGATTTTTCCATAAATCTGGGTAAATATTGGTAACTATGGAAGTATTGATTATTACCGTCAGATAATAAGCTATTACAAATAATGAATCTCTAATAAAACGAAAACAAATTCCATCTGATCCATATGCATTAGAGTCTTTCAGATTTTTTATTACTAAGATTACTGTATTACAATCTACTGTAGTAGGGTTAAAGACATCATTACTTCTATTGAATGCACTATGTTCTTGAAGATTAACATTATTATTATTATTACTACCATCATCACTATTATCATTACCATTACTACCACCATCATTATTATTTACACCATTATCAACATTTCTATTATTATTACTACTACCATCATCATTATTATTACCACCATTACTATTATTGATTTCATTTATTATTTCTTTTTTTGTTTTTTCAAAGGTTTTTTTCCCCACTTCAGCGAAAAAATTATTGAACTCTTCTGCTTTAGCACTTACATCTACCTCATCGGGTATAATTGATATGTTACTACTTTTATTACAGTTATTGGAAAGCATGGTTTTAGCAATTTTCCATGTATCAGAGATATTGCCTTTAGCGTTTTGAAATTCATTTTTGTAATACTGTTTCTTACTGTTACTTAATAATGATTTTACTTGTTTCTTATGCTCTGTACACTTTTCTCTTAAAGGGATATTATCTCTTTGTAGTTTTACTTCATTTTGTAGTTTGTCTCTTTCTTTCATAATGTTTTTTATGTCATCTGTTATCCAAGGAGCGGGGGGACGAAATATTTCTCTTGTCACGAGTGGTGCACATCGATCTATACATGATGATAAGACACTGGTTAAAATATTTACTTGTATATTAATATTATCGGTATATAGAATTTCATTTAATTTATGTACTTCATTCATAAGTAAACTACAAAGTAATTATTGTGAATAATTTCTTAAGCATCTGAATGTTTTAAAGATTGGTTGTCTCTTTGGTTTGCGAATATTTAGGGACGTTACAATTTCCTCGTGGTCTGCTATAGGGCTGGAAATGAAAGTAAAATATGCAAATATTGCTTTCTAACAAAGTAATGAATGAGAGATAGATAGATGGATAGATAGATAGAGAGAGAGAAAGAAAGAAAAATAGATAGATAGTTAGTTACTTAGCTAGCTAGTTTGGTATATATATATATATATATATATATATATATATATATATATATATATATATATATATATATATATATATATATATATATATATATATATATATATAGAGAGAGAGAGAGAGAGAGAGAGAGAGAGAGAGAGAGAGACTAAAACCCTTGGTATCAAAACCCCGTTGGGGTTGAAAGGATGAGGAGATAAGGATATGATAGATAATTAAGAAATACGAACTAATATTGATATAAAGTTAATAAAATACAGCCATTATCAGTTCCCATCTTTGTCTTATCTAATAAAATGAATTGAATATTAGAGTAAATGGTAAAACATGATTCATGTTTTCACGTACGGTAATTTGTTTAATTGATTATTATTGATGTCTATATAGATTGAGATTTGAATTAAATGCGAAAATGAATCCCCGACCGAGGTTGGGAGTAACTGTAATATAAATAAAAAGACATTTAGAAAGAATGCGTTCATTCCTAATAATTATAATAATGGATTAAACTGACGTAAACCTCTCTCATGTACATAAGTAGAAGGGAAGAGAGGGGGAGGTACTTTCAGTCTTTCCTTTTCTTTTCCTTTTAAATTTCTATTCTATAAGATGATGGTGTGTTTATGTATGTATGTATGTGTAGGTGTATATGTGTATGTATATGCAGTTGATTACATGCAAATTTTTCTTTCTTTCTTTTTTCCTCGGGGCCTTGCACTGCCTTGTTTCTGAACTCTCAGTGCTCGTACTGTTTGTTCAGCCTGTCCTTTTCCTTTGTTGTGTCACCCTCAGATGACAATGATGTACATGAGTATGATTGGAAACATCTTCATCGGTGGAAAGGACTAATAACTCCTTTTGCTGAAATGAATACCACAAGTGGTAGAGGTGGAGGTGTATGTTTATATGTTAAAAATTATTTGAAGGCCACTGAACTAAATCTTGAAACTGAGAAGCACGAAGGAGTGGAAGATAAATGGATCTCTGTCCAACATAAAAAGTTTCCTTCTATTATCATAGGCTGCGTGTACCGCCACCCCAAAGCCTCGGTAACCTCTTTTAGCTATATTTTGGACGTTTTTAAGGAGATAATTTTAAAAAACAAACCAGTTTTTATATATGGCGATTTTAATGATGATCAACTAAAAAGAGAAAATAAAATGAGTAGACTTATTAAGAATTTAAATCTAGAACAGATTATAAATAAACCAACTAGAATCACTCCCACTTCAGTTTCCCAAATCGATCTAGTAATAACAAACTCCAAACATATGATAACTAAGTGTGACGTAATGCCAAGCCCTATAGCAGACCACGAGGAAATTGTAACGTCCCTAAATATTCGCAAACCAAAGAGACAACCAATCTTTAAAACATTCAGATGCTTAAGAAATTATTCACAAGAATTACTTTGTAGTTTACTTATGAATGAAGTACATAAATTAAATGAAATTCTATATACCGATAATATTAATACACAAGTAAATATTTTAACCAGTGTCTTATCATCATGTATAGATCGATGTGCACCACTCGTGACAAGAGAAATATTTCGTCCCCCCGCTCCTTGGATAACAGATGACATAAAAAACATTATGAAAGAAAGAGACAAACTACAAAATGAAGTAAAACTACAAAGAGATAATATCCCTTTAAGAGAAAAGTTTACAGAGCATAAGAAACAAGTAAAATCATTATTAAGTAACAGTAAGAAACAGTATTACAAAAATGAATTTCAAAACGCTAAAGGCAATATCTCTGATACATGGAAAATTGCTAAAACCATGCTTTCCAATAACTGTAATAAAAGTAGTAACATATCAATTATACCCGATGAGGTAGATGTAAGTGCTAAAGCAGAAGAGTTCAATAATTTTTTCGCTGAAGTGGGGAAAAAAACCTTTGAAAAAACAAAAAAAGAAATAATAAATGAAATCAATAATAGTAATGGTGGTAATAATAATGATGATGATGGTAGTAGTAATAATAATAGAAATGTTGATAATGGTGTAAATAATAATGATGGTGGTAGTAATGGTAATGATAATAGTGATGATGGTAGTAATAATAATAATAATGTTCAAGAACATAGTGCATTCAATAGAAGTAATGATGTCTTTAACCCTACTACAGTAGATTGTAATACAGTAATCTTAGTAATAAAAAATCTGAAAGACTCTAATGCATATGGATCAGATGGAATTTGTTTTCGTTTTATTAGAGATTCATTATTTGTAATAGCTTATTATCTGACGGTAATAATCAATACTTCCATAGTTACCAATATCTACCCAGATTTATGGAAAAATCCCCATGTAATTCCTGGTTTTAAAAATGGAAATCCTGACGACGTCTCTAACTATAGACCAATCTCTTTACTACCAATTTTATCAAAGATACTTGAAAAGATTGTTGCAAATCAGTTAAGTGAGTTTCTTGAAAAAAATAAACTTATTGCAAAAAGTCAACACGGTTTCAGGCCAAAATTATCAACAGAAACTGCCTTATTGAAAATATCAGATGAAATATACAAAAATATAGATAATAAGAAAATATCATTGCTACTACTACTCGATCTTTCTAAAGCTTTTGATAGTGTACACCATACCACTCTATTAGAAAAATGCAAAAAAATGAACATTGACCCAAGCTGGTTCGAGAACTATTTAAAAAACCGCTACCAGTCAGTCAGAATAAAAGATGTAGTCTCAAGTCGCAAGAAGGTATTGTTTGGGGTCCCTCAGGGATCGATCCTAGGACCTATACTTTTTCTAATATATGTAAACGATCTAGTAAAATATTTACCTAACTGTTATGTCATTCAATATGCTGACGATACTCAAATCTTAATTGAAGGAGAAATTAATGATTTAGAAAATATTATTCGTAGAGCAGAAGAAATTTTGTATATGGCTAAACGTTACTTTCTAAAAAATGGTCTGTTACTTAATGAAACTAAAACCCAATCTATTCTTATCGGATCCAGACAATTATTATCAGAAGTTGATGACAATCTTCATATAAATTTTAACGGTAATATCATTAAGCCAATGAACTCGGTAAAGAACCTAGGTGTCTATTTTGACCGTTACATGAATTTTGAAATGCATATAGATGAAATTTATAAAAAAGTAATGGGTACTCTAATATATCTAAATAGGGTAAAAGACTCATTTGAAACATCAACTCGTATAATAATTGTCCAGTCCTTAGCTATGAGTTTAATTAATTACTGCCTCAAAGTTTGGGGATGTACAAATAAGACTCAATTACAAAGAATACAAAAGTTACAAAACTTTGCAGCACGAGTGTCTGTTGGCAATGTAAGAAAATACGAGCACATCTCTCCTGTTTTAAAAGATCTAGAATGGATAAAGATTAGAGATAAATATGTTTTTGATATATGTACCTTTGTTTTTAATATACTAAGAAACAATATTCCTGATTGCTTGTATAATTTTTCTACAGTAAGCTCAGTTACCGGGTTAACTACCCGTCAAGGGGAAGATTTATTAGTACGAAGGTCTAAAACTGATATTGGCTCAAGAGATATAAACATTCGTGGACCTCATTTATATAATCAGCTTCCCAGAGAACTAAAAAATGCTGGTTCAGTGTATACTTTTAAATATAATCTTAAGAAGTTGCTCTTAAAGGAAGATTTTACTTGTAAATTTTAATGGTACACTCATCTTTATGATTTGTCTGTTTTAGTATGTCTATATCGTACACCACAGATGTCTATCTGGAATATATATGTATCTTATTTAAATACCCAATGTACATTGGAATAAAGGATTATTATTATTATTATTATTATTATTATTATTATTACTCTCTCTCTCTCTCTCTCTCTCTCTCCTAGATATGTATAACTATGAATCTCCAGTGGCATTTCTATTGCTCATCGAATTAGTCATGTATATATAAGTATATGCATGCATATGAATATATATATATATATATATATATATATATATATATATATATATATATATATATATATATATATATATACATATATATACATATATATACATATATATATATATATATATATATATATATATATATATATATATATATATATATGTATATATATATATATATATATATATATATATATATATATATATATATATATATATATGTATATTATATATATATATATATATATATATATATATATATATATATATATATATATATATATATATATATATATATATATATATATATATATATATATATATATATAGGTATATGTGCATGCATGTATATGTTATCCTGTATCTGCTTCAAATTGTCTGCAGTAGTACTGTGGTAAAGTGGAGATTTAACTTAAATGATAGCTGTCAACAAGGGCTATTGAATATTATTGTTACAAATATTACTCTTAATCAATAATCGCAGAGTGCTCTTCTGCCATTAATACATGTAAACCATAATATATTACTCTTAATCAATAATCGCAGAGTGCTCTTCTGCAATCAATCAATTATTACACAATATTTTATTCTTAATTACTTGCTATGATATTTAAAATGAATTGCAAAATCTATTAATAATTTATTTATACACACCAAAATATAGATTGTAATGTTTAACAACTGCAATGCAATATCACTGGGAGTGCCCATGTGCACGTCCCCATATGCAGTTATCCTAAAAAGAAAAAGTACTTCATAAGTGAAAGAATACTTTATAACTGGAAATTATTCCCTAATCGAAGAAATTGTATATGCCAATTGCATTCTTAGTTTTGGAAAAATGGGATTTAATTTTATGCCATTATCTATACACGCGGACATGTGCACTCGGACACTCCTTCTAATATAAAGAGCTCTGTCTGTCTCCTCTACATATATTTAGCAATATTTTTAAAAAGTGTCAATTATTTCTGTTCTTTAATTCATTCTTTAACATGAACTATATCTCATTGATAATTTCTTAGCATCTGGTAAATATAAACAATCATAAATCAAGCAATCTTACCGTAAATAGAAACATTCAGATTAGAATATCAGAATATGGTGATGCAGCAATATTAAATCTACAAAGTCAGTTGCTGTTAACAAGAATGCCAATGTAAAACTTCCAATTTTATTCAATTCAGGGATTGCCTGATTGAAGACACGTCACCTTGTAACGCCATTGCAATAATAATAACAATACTAATGATAATAATAATAATAATAATAATAATAATAATAATAATAATAATAATAATAATAATAATAATAATAATAATAATAATAATAATAATAATAATAATAATAATCCGGTTTTACGTCACGGACTCCCCTTTCAACCTAGGGCTAGGACGGATTCCTCCTTCCGAAGGACTTATTTTGGCAGATGTAATCATTACCCTGAGTGCATGCTTTTGCTACCCTCAGACCGTGACGGGGCGCGAACCCTCGACCTGACGCCTCATAGTCGCGGACGCTACCGATTGAGCCACGGTGACAATAATAATAATAATAATAATAATAATAATAATAATAATAATAAAATAATAATAATAATAATAATAATAATAATAATAATAATAATAATAATAATAATAGTGACAATGAAAAAACTGATAAAAATAATAATAATAGTAATAATAATAATGAGATTTACAGAGCGTGGGTGTGTGTAGTCGCCGTGGCTCAGTCGGTAGCGTCTCCGACTCTGAGGCGTCAGGTCGAGGGTTCGCGCCCCGTCACGGTCTGAGGTTAGCAAAGGCATGCACTCAGCGTAAGGATTACATTTGCCAAAACAAGTACTTCGCAAGAAGGCAACCGTCCTAGCCCTTGGTTGATAAGGGAGTCTGTGACATAAAACCGGAACCGGAACAGAGCGTGGGTGTGGCAGGACTTGTCCATGGGTAAAATTTTAACAATATTACTGTTACTGACCCTTCGTCCATCCTTCAACACCTCCTTCTTGTCTCTCTTCATGTCTTCATTTCTTCCTCTCTCATCCTTTCGCGCACCGTTGCTGATGCTACAGCCGTTGTCTCCTACTTTTCCTCCTTCTTCTTCTTTTTTTTCTTATTCTCCTTCTCCTCCTCCTACTCTTCCTCCTCCTCCTCTTCCTCCTCCTCCTCCTCCTCCTCCTCCTCCTCCTCCTCCTCCTCCTTCTTCTTCTTCTTCTTCTTCTTCTTCTTCTTCTTCTTCTTCTTCTTCTTCTTCTTCTTCTTCTTCTTCTTCTTCTTCTTCTTCTTCTTCTTCTTCTTCTTCTTCTTCTTCTTCTTTATTTCACATTGTTCGTAGCTCCATCTCTTATCCACCATTCCTACTTCCCTCCTTTACATCCCCGTTGCTGATGCTACAGCCGTTGTCTCCTACTTTTCCTCCTTCTTCTTCTTTTTTTTCTTATTCTCCTTCTCCTCCTCCTACTCTTCCTCCTCCTCCTCTTCCTCCTCCTCCTCCTCCTCCTCCTCCTCCTCCTTCTTCTTCTTCTTCTTCTTCTTCTTCTTCTTCTTCTTCTTCTTCTTCTTCTTCTTCTTCTTCTTCTTCTTCTTCTTCTTCTTCTTCTTCTTCTTCTTCTTCTTTATTTCACATTGTTCGTAGCTCCATCTTTTCTTATCCACCATTCCTACTTCCCTCCTTTACATCCCCCTCTTCCTTCTTCTTCCTCCTCCTCTGCCTAACTCTTTCTTTTTATTATCTTTCACGCTGTTTCTGCATCCTCCTTCCTTGTTTCTTCGTTCATTGTCCTTCTCTTCCTTCACTTTCTCGTCTTGCATCCTCTTTCTCTTCCTTTTTTGTTGCGGTCATTTACTGTTCCCGCAGCATCTTGTCTGCTTCCTTTTTTATCTTCCTGCTCTCTTCCTTCCTCTCTTCCTTCTTCTTCTTTCTTGTTGTTGTCCTTCACCGTTCCTACACCCACTTTTCTTCTTATCCACCCTCCCATCTTTCTTCAGCAGATGCTGAAAAGGTGAAAGCCTTACAACACAAGGTGGGTTTACTAGAATCTGACATTGTCCTACTTAAAAGAGATAATTCTAGGTTGAAACTGCTATTAGAAACATCTCCACCTCTCAGTTCAGTGCTGTCACCTAACAATGATGATGTCCCTTCTATCAACAACCCTCAGGTTCTTCAAACTAGGTTTTCTGTCTCTACTCACAATTCCTTCAGTGCATTGAGTGATGAATGTGACAGTGGTAGTGAAGAAGAAGTAGATCCAGATAAAAGTGATAGCCATCAAGACAACCTGAATACACCATCTAGCATAAATAATCAAATCAGTAACAGGTTACAAAATAGTGATGAAACAACAGCGTCCTTTCCCACTACTCCTAACAATGCAACAACAGGCACTAACCAGAACAAGATTCTTCCCAGCACAAACAACCAACCTGGTAAAGAGTTGCAAAACAGCGAAGAAGATATAGAGTCAATCTCCACTACTCCTAACAACACAGCAACTGTCACTAACCAGGACACCCAAATTACATCTTCCAGCACAAATAACCAACCCAGCAATAGGCTGCGAAACAATGAAGAAAACAGAAAAGACAAAATAGCAGCAATCTCTATTCTAAACATTCCATCGAAGTCCTCTCCCCCACAGCCACAGTTGCCAAATAATGCAAGTGCAAGGGTTACAGCTCAAATATATATTCGTATTCCTGGCAACCCCTTTGAGAGAGAGATACGCAATACACTGACAAATCAAGGCATTCCTTCTGAAGAAGTCTTGATTAAGGAGCTTTATCGCACACCAAACTGGGTTTCCTTCGCAATAACGATATCGAAAGGATTTGAATATGTGCCTTACAAACTGAATCAATGGCCTACAGGCACAAGTGTCCAGCCATTTCGTGGGAGCAAACAATGGACACAACCTGGGTATTCTACAAAATATCCCAAACTACAGTCATACCAAAATAAACAGCAAAGAGCTAATGGAACAATCCCCTATACGCGAGACTACAGAAAGAGACACGATACAAACCTCTCTTATCGCCGTCCACGCACAAGAGACTTCTCCTGGAGTGATGGCTCTTACAACCCTAGACACTCACCTAGGCATACAAACTTTGGGAAGGCCCGATCATACCACGGCACGTACTCAAACCAGCGTTACACATCCAACGGCAGGTACAGACACCAGGATCCATGGGCTAACCCCAGAACACACTACAATGATGAATTCCCAGCAGAATCACACAGTCGAAACTACAACTATGACTATGGATACCACCCCAATGAAACATGGTAATACCTCGTCTCCTGCTGTTGCTGTTACTACTGCCGATGTGAAAGTTACTTGTAAATATAATGATAGATTATCTGTCGTACATATAAATGCACAATCCCTGTTATCCCATATACTAGAAATTGAACATATGCTTGTACAAGAAAATATTGATGTTCTTTGCATTAGCGAATCATGGCTGTATCCGTCGATTAATAATGCATTTATTAATATTCCTTCATATAATATTTATCGCTATGACAGTGGTAGAGGTGGAGGTGTATGTTTATATGTTAAAAATTATTTGAAGGCCACTGAACTAAATCTTGAAACTGAGAAGCACGAAGGAGTGGAAGATAAATGGATCTCTGTCCAACATAAAAAGTTTCCTTCTATTATCATAGGCTGCGTGTACCGCCACCCCAAAGCCTCGGTAACCTCTTTTAGCTATATTTTGGACGTTTTTAAGGAGATAATTTTAAAAAACAAACCAGTTTTTATATATGGCGATTTTAATGATGATCAACTAAAAAGAGAAAATAAAATGAGTAGACTTATTAAGAATTTAAATCTAGAACAGATTATAAATAAACCAACTAGAATCACTCCCACTTCAGTTTCCCAAATCGATCTAGTAATAACAAACTCCAAACATATGATAACTAAGTGTGACGTAATGCCAAGCCCTATAGCAGACCACGAGGAAATTGTAACGTCCCTAAATATTCGCAAACCAAAGAGACAACCAATCTTTAAAACATTCAGATGCTTAAGAAATTATTCACAAGAATTACTTTGTAGTTTACTTATGAATGAAGTACATAAATTAAATGAAATTCTATATACCGATAATATTAACATACAAGTAAATATTTTAACCAGTGTCTTATCATCATGTATAGATCGATGTGCACCACTCGTGACAAGAGAAATATTTCGTCCCCCCGCTCCTTGGATAACAGATAACATAAAAAACATTATGAAAGAAAGAGACAAACTACAAAATGAAGTAAAACTACAAAGAGATAATATCCCTTTAAGAGAAAAGTTTACAGAGCATAAGAAACAAGTAAAATCATTATTAAGTAACAGTAAGAAACAGTATTACAAAAATGAATTTCAAAACGCTAAAGGCAATATCTCTGATACATGGAAAATTGCTAAAACCATGCTTTCCAATAACTGTAATAAAAGTAGTAACATATCAATTATACCCGATGAGGTAGATGTAAGTGCTAAAGCAGAAGAGTTCAATAATTTTTTCGCTGAAGTGGGGAAAAAACCTTTGAAAAAACAAAAAAAGAAATAATAAATGAAATCAATAATAGTAATGGTGGTAATAATAATGATGATGGTAGTAGTAATAATAATAGAAATGTTGATAATGGTGTAAATAATAATGGTGGTAGTAATGGTAATGATAATAGTGATGGTAGTAATAATAATAATAATGTTAATCTTCAAGAACATAGTGCATTCAGTAGAAGTAATGATGTCTTTAACCCTACTACAGTAGATTGTAATACAGTAATCTTAGTAATAAAAAATCTGAAAGACTCTAATGCATATGGATCAGATGGAATTTGTTTTCGTTTTATTAGAGATTCATTATTTGTAATAGCTTATTATCTGACGGTAATAATCAATACTTCCATAGTTACCAATATTTACCCAGATTTATGGAAAAATCCCCATGTAATTCCTGGTTTTAAAAATGGAAATCCTGACGACGTCTCTAACTATAGACCAATCTCTTTACTACCAATTTTATCAAAGATACTTGAAAAGATTGTTGCAAATCAGTTAAGTGAGTTTCTTGAAAAAAATAAACTTATTGCAAAAAGTCAACACGGTTTCAGGCCAAAATTATCAACTGAAACTGCCTTATTGAAAATATCAGATGAAATATACAAAAATATAGATAATAAGAAAATATCATTGCTACTACTACTCGATCTTTCTAAAGCTTTTGATAGTGTACACCATACCATCTTATTAGAAAAATGCAAAAAAATGAACATTGACCCAAGCTGGTTCGAGAACTATTTAAAAAACCGCTACCAGTCAGTCAGAATAAAAGATGTAGTTTCAAGTCGCAAGAAGGTATTGTTTGGGGTCCCTCAGGGATCGATCCTAGGACCTATACTTTTTCTAATATATGTAAACGATCTAGTAAAATATTTACCTAACTGTTATGTCATTCAATATGCTGACGATACTCAAATCTTAATTGAAGGAGAAATTAATGATTTAGAAAATATTATTCGTAGAGCAGAAGAAATTTTGTATATGGCTAAACGTTACTTTCTAAAAAATGGTCTGTTACTTAATGAAACTAAAACCCAATCTATTCTTATCGGATCCAGACAATTATTATCAGAAGTTGATGACAATCTTCATATAAATTTTAACGGTAATATCATTAAGCCAATGAACTCGGTAAAGAACCTAGGTGTCTATTTTGACCGTTACATGAATTTTGAAATGCATATAGATGAAATTTATAAAAAAGTAATGGGTACTCTAATATATCTAAATAGGGTAAAAGACTCATTTGAAACATCAACTCGTATAATAATTGTCCAGTCCTTAGCTATGAGTTTAATTAATTACTGTCTCAAAGTTTGGGGATGTACAAATAAGACTCAATTACAAAGAATACAAAAGTTACAAAACTTTGCAGCACGAGTGGCTGTTGGCAATGTAAGAAAATACGAGCACATCTCTCCTGTTTTAAAAGATCTAGAATGGATAAAGATTAGAGATAAATATGTTTTTGATATATGTACCTTTGTTTTTAATATACTAAGAAACAATCTTCCTGATTGCTTGTATAATTTTTCTACAGTAAGCTCAGTTACCGGGTTAACTACCCGTCAAGGGGAAGATTTATTAGTACGAAGGTCTAAAACTGATATTGGCTCAAGAGATATAAACATTCGTGGACCTCATTTATATAATCAGCTTCCCAGAGAACTAAAAAATGCTGGTTCAGTGTATACTTTTAAATATAATCTTAAGAAGTTACTCTTAAAGGAAGATTTTACTTGTAAATTTTAATAGTACACCTATATTTGAATACCCAATGTACGTTGGAAATAAAGTCTTATTATTATTATTATTATTATTATCTTCCTTTCTTCCTTCCTCTTCTCA
Organism: Halocaridina rubra; assembly: GCA_037179515.1. Taxonomy (NCBI): domain Eukaryota; kingdom Metazoa; phylum Arthropoda; class Malacostraca; order Decapoda; family Atyidae; genus Halocaridina; species Halocaridina rubra. The sequence goes on from JAXCGZ010000307.1 coordinate 25,315, forward strand.
CTTGCTCTTCCTCCCTCTTCCACTTTTTTCTCTTTCTGTTCTTTCTACGTCCTCTTCTTTCCTCTTACTCTTCATTCCTCTTCCTTCCTCTTCCGCTGCTTTCATTTTCCTCCTTTCCTCTTCCTCTTTTCCACTTCCTCCTCTCTCCTCTTCCTTTCTGTTCCTTCTCTATCTTCTTCCTCTTCCTCTTCTTTCTCTTCCTCTTCCTCCTCTTTCCTCTTTCTCTTCCTCCTATTTCCTCTTCCTCCTCTTTCCTCTTCCTCCTCTTTCCTCTTCCTCTTCCTCTTAGTTGGGTCCTTTACCCCCTGTGAGGCTCCAATATGTCAGTTGTCACTCACAAGCGTCGGGACATTTCACTCACTCCTCATTACGTTGTCCTGCGTCCGATTCCCTTGCTGAAATCATGAAGTTAAACATCTTTTCGTGATTAAGTCAACAATCTTGATTATCAAGTAAGTTCATTCATGATTATCAATTCATAATATTAACATTATTAAAAAATTGATTAATTTAAAAATTTTCATTATTAAGTTAATTCAAGATTATCATTTAATAATATTAATTAAAAAATGTGATTAATTTAGCAATCTTGATTATCAAGTAAGTTAATTTATGATTATCATTTTATAATATTAACATTATTAAAAAAATGATTAATTTAACAATTTCGATTATCAAGTTAATTCATGGTTACCATTTAATAATATTAATATTATTAAAACAATTGTAATTAATTTAACAATCTTGATTATTAAGTAAGTTAATTCATGATTATCATTTAATAATATTAACATCATTATAAAAATGATTAATTTAAATTTTTTTATTATTAAGTTAATTCATGGTTACCATTTAATAATATTAATATTATTAAAACAATTGTATTTAATTTAAGAATTTTGATTATTAAGTAAGTTAATTCATGATTATCATTTTATAATATTAACATTATTTAAAAATTATTAATTTAACAATTTTGATTATTAGGTTAATTCCGGATTATCACTGAATAAATTTTTTTTAATTGATTAATTTAACAATCTTGGTTATCAAGCAAGTTAATTCACGATTATCATTTATTAATATTAACATTATTAAAAATACTTGTGATTAATTGGACAATTTTGATTATTAAGTTAATTCATGATTATTATTTAATAATATTAATATTATAAAAAAATGATGCTAAAATATCCTTATAATAAAAATATTATTTCAAGATAATTTAACAAGTTTTGTGATATATTTAATAATATTGCTTATTACATTACATCCTGATTATTTTTTATCTATATACATGAGGCATTTTCCCCTTATAAGGGGAGTGGCTGAGTCAAGACAAAATGCTCTGACTCTTTGTGAAGAAAATATACAGAGGAGAGGACTCCCAGTCCCCTCACTCCCCCCATTTAGTCGACTCTTACGACACGCAGGGGAACACGGAGTAAGTATTCTATCCCCCTCCCTTTTTTTATAATGAACCATTATTTATTTTTTTTTCGTTTTGTGTCACTATTAGTCCTCTTTGGGGGTGTACACAGATGGACTGAAGTTGGGGGAATTAAATCTGGATGCCCTTCCCAAAGCCCAGCTGTAATTTTTACTCTATTTACTAATTTTATATCTTTGATAATCTGAATTATTTTACATTATCTTCAGATATATCTTTTCTAAACCAGGAACTTATTTTAAAGTTAAATAAAAATACTAACCCTACTTATTATGCCAGTTCCGTTACGTTCCGTTCCGCTTTTACGTCACGGATTCCCTTTTCTACCAAGGGCTAGGACGGTTGCCTTTTTGCAAAGGACTTGTTTTGGCAGATGTAATCCTTACCCTAAGTGCATGCCCTTGCTAACCTCAGACCGTGACGGGGCACGAACCCTCGACCTGCCGCCTCAGAGTCGCGGACGCTACCGCTTGAGCCACGGTGACTACACTACTACTTGTTATACCAGTATGGCTTTAAAAAGATAATTTGACAAGTTTTATTATTGAATTAAAATTTCAAATTATCATTTAATAATTAAGATAACACTTATTTTTAGTTAGCTAATTAATAAATAATAAGTTGATTATCTTAAAGATAGTTAATAAGTAATTATATTACATATTTTTTTTTTGGTAGTAGAATTTTCGTTTTATATTCGGAAAACGAAGTCATGGCATCGGTTTCGAAGACAGATACAAGCTGTTCTGGACAAATGAGAGGGAGAAGAAGAAGAAGAAAAAGAGGAAGATGAAGAAGAAGAAAAAGAAGAAGAAGAAGAAAATTGAAATATCCATAAAAAAAAGTATTAATATAATTTCTGAAGACAATATGATTTTTTTAATTTATTTTTTATTTTATTTATTTATTTTTTTTTTTAGTTTTTGCATGCTGAGAGAACACTGTTTAAGAAGGGTCAACGCCCACATATTTTAATAGACAAAGAAAAAGATAATAAAAAAGTGTTTATTTTTTATTTTTTTTGTCAATTTAAATATATATATATATATATATATATATATATATATATATATATATATATATATATATATATATATATATATATATATATATATATATATATAACATGCTTGCAATGTCCCCATGTTGAGTTATTTTAATAATATAATATATATATATATATATATATATATATATATATATATATATATATATATATATATATATATATATATATATATATATATATATATATATATATATATATATATGATAAACATATTAACATATGTCCCGGTCAGGGGTAAATTATGATATATATATATATATATATATATATATATATATATATATATATATATATATATATATATATATATATATATATATATGTAGCTGCCTAATTGTGCTTACAGAAAAGATCCCCAAGCTCGAAACTTCCTGTCTCCTGGTCGGTTCCATTTTGTACTTAGTAATACTTATCATACTCGTCCTTAAAATTATGGATTGAGTTAGCATTAACTACCTCCTCGCTTAGCGAATTCCAATTATCAACTTTTACACTAAAAAAGAACTTCCTTCGGTGTGTGTGTGTGTGTGTGTGTGTGTGTGTGTGTGTGTGTGTGTGTGTGTGTGTGTGTGTTATTTTTTAAAGTGTATTAGAAAATTAAAAGTTGTTATATCCTTAACAGAGGGGTCACCAAAAATAGTGGATAACATATTTTGTTATTTTATTCCTATCTTTTCTTGAGTCATTGTAAAACTGTGCACGTATTAATTGTTGCATTTTTTAAATTGAAACTATATGAGAAGTTTAAGAGGGATATTCACTATTAGCAATACACTATACTGCATTATAATCTAAATTAACCTAACATAACCTAACCTAACTGAAGCTAAAGAGGATTTGAAGAATATCCACTAACAGCAGTACACTGAACTACTGTATAATTTAACCTAAACTAACTTGACTAACCTTAAACTAAGCCACCTTAACAGAGAATGTTGGTGGAATAAACACTGACAGTAATAAGCTAAGCTAACTTATCATCTAACCTAACTTTGACCCGATTTTTTAAACAGTGTAAACCTAGGATACCATATTGTTAGTTAGCTAGACAGACACAATTAAATTTCATAAACGCATCTAGTAGTCTTAAGCCAAGAGAGCAATGCACAGCAGTCAGAAATAAAGCAAACAGAATTTTAGGATTTATCTCAAGAAGCGTTAGCAATAGGACGGAAAAAGTTATTTTGCAGCTCTATCTTGCATTAGTTAGGCCCCATTTGGATTATGCTGTGCAATTCTGGTCACCCTATTATAGAATGGAAATTGAATCCTTGGATAGAGTGCAGCGAAGAATGACCAAGATGATACACAATATCAGAAATCTACCATATGAGGACTGATTAAAAAAACTTAATCTACATTCTCTAGAGAGGCGAAGAGTTAGGGGGGATATGATTGAAGTGTATAAATGGTTTAAAGGGATTAACAAGGGTGATATTAATAAAGTTTTAAAAATTCATGATCAAACCAGAACTCGTAATAATGGATTTAAGCTTGATAAATTTAGGTTCAGAAGGGAAATTGGTAAAAATTGGTTTGGTAATAGAGTAGCTGATGCATGGAACAAGCTTCCTAGTAGGATAGTAAATGCCAATACCTTAGACACCTTCAAATGTAGATTAGATAGACATATGACAGAGGTAGGGTGGGTATGAATAGGTTAGTGCTTATTAGAAAAATCATAAAAAGAAAAATAGAATAAATAAGTAGAGTAGAATAGAATAGGTTAGACATGCTGAAAATACAATTAAAAAATGGAGCTGCCTCGTGTGTGCCAGTAGGCATGTTGCAGTGTCCTCTATTCTTATGTTCTTATGTTCTTATCTGACGCGGTTCTGTGTATGGCTAGGAACCCGTACGGGATCCTCGCCAGACACAGAACCGCGTCAGATGCGTTTATGAAATCCATTTGTGTGTGTCTAGCTAACTAACAATATGGTATGCTTGATTTACACTGTTTTAGAAATCGGGCCTTTATCTAACTTAACTCAAAGTGCATCAGCTGATGCGGAAGCGGCAAAACGTTTGCGGATAGGGGTTCGTTCTACCGCATCCTCCACCTCTTCTACCGCTTTATGCGATCGAATATTATGAAGAGAAAAAAAAGCATTAAGAACAAACAGCAAACAAACTTTTGATATAATATCGCATTAAGAACAAACAGCAAACATGTAGTAGGTTGGCTCATGGCACCAGCCGCCCGTTGCGATATTACAGCTGAAGGTTTTTTGAACTTAAATAGGTCTGTCCAGGACAGTTCGATGTTAAGCCTTCCTTCAGTTACGGTTCTTTTTCTATGCCTACAGCTACAGTGAAAATTATTGGATATTCATCACACATCTTTTATTATCCCTTCACATGTGACAAGTCATTACACTCTCCATCTCTGTTTCTCTTTACTTTATATATTCTTCGTGCCCAGGTCCGATGAGGGCTGTTTTATTTTATTTTATTTTTTGGCCCGTCCTGGTGTCACAATCATATAAAAAAAAGTGGACTAACATACCTTCGCCTATTGCTATTGGTGATTTCTTTTTTATTTTAAATTATTGAGAAAATATATTATTATATATTTTGTTTTTGTCTATACGTATATTCCTCTCACCCACCGACCAATTGCCTTAAGCTCTGGTATGGCTCAAGTATTCGAACGTTTGCTTAATTCTCACTTCTTGAATCATCATAAATCTAACTCGCTTATTCCCGATCACCAGTAGGGCTTCTGTAAGGCAAGATCCACTTGCGACCCCCTGTCCTATCTCAAGTATGGTAATCTTTAAGAACAATGGGAAATCCTTTGTCATCGCCCTTCATATCTTAAAGACTTTTGACAGTGTGATACAGGGTTCTGTTGGCCAAACTCCCTGCTTATGACTTTACCTCTTCTCTGTGTTCTTTGGATTCCCCTTTTCTTTCTCACCGTTTTATATCTATGGTTGTTTATGGTGCAACATCTAGCTCATTCCCAGTTACCAGTGGTGTTCCACAAGGCTCTGTTCTTTCACCTACTCTGTTCCTTCTTTTCCTCAACGATCTTCACCAGTTCCCATCTCCTCTCTTCTCCACGCCTTTGCCGACAATTCTACCCTTCATTTTCCCTCTGCCTTCTCTTCACCTTCATCTGCTACTCGTAATCAGTTTCGTATCACTCTTTTTACAACTCTCAACTTCAGTGTACTAAGAGTATCTGAGTGGGGCACCCAAATATTAGTTAAAATTAATGCCTGGCTATATCTTTATCTTCTCCTCCTGGTAGCCCTATTGTCTTTGAACCGAATGAAATTTACTTTCATAATTCTATTAATATATTAGGAATCCAGATAACCATTACTTGTATTTGAAGAGTCACATAATCCAAATTTTTTAACCTGCATCTAATTAATTTGGGGTTCTGTTTCATTATCGTCATTACTTTTCCTCTTTACAGTTACTTAAAATCTATAAAGGTCTTATCCGTCCCTGCTTAGAATACTCTTCACACATCTGGATGCTTATTCTTATATTTATCTCCTTAATAGGGTTGAATCTAAGGCAATCAGACTCATCAGTGACCCTTCTCTTACTTCTAATTTTGATTCACTTTCTTTTCAACTTAAGGTATCATCGCTTTTTCCCTTCTGTTGTTACTATTTTCATCGCTGCTGTGATGTGATGGCGAGTTTCATCCCTCCCCCTTGCCGAGGCTTGTAACACTCGCCAAGCATCCTCATCTCACATTAATTGTGTGAGATATGTAGCTCGCGGATTGGTCGGTGCAGCAGTTGCTTCTCCCCCTCCGATTCCAGACTCTGGAACTCTCTTTCTCATTTTGTCTTTCCAAATGCTTATGACCTATCTTCCCTTAAAAGGCGAATCTATCGTGATCTCAGAGCTAAATCTTGCCTTATCTCTTGGTCTTCATTATTTCGGCTATATTTTCAGCCTGTCCTTTTCCTATTATTTGTACTTTACCCTTGCTCTTTTATCTTTTCATCCTCGCAATATTTTCTTGGTGTCCGGGCCCGATGAGAGCAATTTTTTTTTTTTTGCCTGTCCCGGTGTTACTCATAAAAAATCATATATATATATATATATATATATATATATATATATATATATATATATATATATATATATATATATATATATATATATATACTGCTACATAATAATAATAATAATAATAATAATAATAATAATAATAATAATAATAATAATAATAATAAAAATGTAACAGCTGGGATTCCTCAAGAGTAAAGGAGTTTGGCATAGTCTATACTGCAAGAACGGGTCGTCTTCTTGGGCGTAGGCGGGAGGCACACGGGCGTTCTTCGTGGCTACGGGCTTGCGTGAGGGCAGACTGATGTTTACTGTTGGACGGACAAGCTGTAAAACTGCTCAGGTGACGAGAACAAGACAATTCCGCCTTCGCCATGTCAAGATCGCTGCTAGTAAAATCCTCACCTTCGTCTGCCTTCGAGCATCGGCTGTTCAACATGTTCTTTCTAAGGAAAAAAAGAATTGGATCAATTGGATAAAACGCACCTTACCGCTACCAAGTGGAGAGATAGTGAATATATGTAAATGTCTACTGCTTGTGATCATCTTTCAAGAAAAAGGCATTGGATCAATTGGAGAGAGCGCACCTCAACGCTACCAGGTGGAGAGGTATAGTGTGTAATAGTAAATTCCTACTATTGTTGGAGAAAACGCACCTGAACGCTACCCGGTGGAAAAGCAGCGGATAATATTAATTATTTACTACTAGACAATTTCCTTCAAGAAAAAGATGGATCAATTGGAGAAAGCGAACCTTAACGGTTCCAGATGTAGAAATAGAGCTCAATAATATGTGATGCTGCTTAACATGTACTTTAAAGAAAAAGGAACTGGATCAATTGGAGAAAACGCATCTCAATGCTACTAGGTGAAGTAGTGAGTAATATTAAGCATCTTCCGCTTATCATGTTCTTTAAGGACAAGAAATTGGATCACCCGAAAAGAAGTACCTCAACGCTGTCAGGTGGAGTACTTGTGTGTAATAGCAAATCTCTGCTGCTTATCGTGTGTTTTTGCTGACCTCAGCTAGCTGGTTAGGCTGGTTAATATTGAGTGTCACTATATTTTGATATCACCATTTTTACTTACTTTAGGAGCAACTGAATTGTAAAAGTGTGTTTTTTTTTATATTAAATCTTTGAAATTGTGATTTACTGTATTGCATGTAAATTGAACTAAATTACAATGATAATACTGATTATAATGTTTGCTCGATATGTAATGTAGAGTAAAGCTTTATATATCTGTGAGAGTGCTTACGAGCATATGGTACCCTGCACGGACACTGGCCTAAAAAAATATTTCTTTACATGTTCTAGATTGTGATTTTTTTTTTTTTTAGGTTTTTCTTCTTCTCCTTAACAGGGTATTGTTGAATTGAAGAGTCCTCTTATTTAGAGGTTAAAACTTGTTATAATGTGATATCATTTATTTATTTATTTATTTATTTTTACTAATTTATTTATATACAATATATGTTTATTCATTTATTTTCTTATTTATATATTAATTTGTTTGTAGTCGCCGTGGCTCAGTCGGTAGCGTCTCCGACTCTGAGGCGTCAGGTCGAGGGTTCGCGCCCCGCCACGGTCTGAGGTTAGCAAAGGCATGCACTCAGCGTAAGGATTACATCTGCCAAAACAAGTCCTTCGCAAGAAGGCAACCGTCCTAGCCCTTGGTTGATAAGGGAGTCCGTGACGTAAAACAGGAACATATATTAATTTGTTTGTTAATTTATTTTCTTTATTTATTTTTAATGTACACCATAGTTCATATTTCTTGTTAATGTTAAATTTTCCTATCTGGGATATTATCAGCAAGGCATTGTGTTTATTTTTTTAATCAGTTTTGTTTACTTAAAGCAGGCTTCATTTTTTTCAGGTGGGTTTAGTTAACACAACTCAAATTTGAAAACTGTAAGTACAAAGTTTTCTTTTTTATGTGGTTTTGTATCAAACTCTATTAATGACTAAGGCCTCGCTATACATGATGACCTTAAGTAAAAGGTGCAAATTTGTTAAATTAAATTAATGTAATTACTTAACATGATAAGTTAAAATTGCAGAAAACTTACAGAAAAGCTTACAATGGCGAAAATTTGCCATCAGTTACCTCCCACAGCCCCGGTTGAAAAGTGACTGTCCCATTATGCTATTCTTCCCGCCAAAAAAAGAAGCTGTTCTTCCCGCCAAAATCTCCTTCTTCCCGCCAACTGCCTCGACCGCGTCATTGTGAGCACAACTTCCCATAAGACCTCGTAATATCTTTTACTGGCGACTGTTTTATTGATCTCTTTACTTCAGTTGATTGCTAGTCTCGGATAGCAACTGCCTCTCATAACAGTTCCCCTGAAATGTATTTCACATCAAATTCAAACATTATAATATAAATTGCTTAACGATTCACTCTGTCCTTCTCCACACCTCTCTTCCTGATGCCATGAAGTGCAAAATGGACAGTCTTAAGTAACGGATTTATGGGGCTCTTTTATTTTTAGGAGAATCTCGGGTAAGTATTCCCCCATTTACTCTCTTATATCTCTTTTGAGGCAGGCAGTTTTTTGTTGTTGTTGTTGTTGTCAACATTTTTGATCATGGGGAAAGAATATTGCATTCCACTTTCAGTTTTTATGGTTACTCTTCTTTGATTTTTACATTTTTATTGAAATTAATTTACTTAACCTTCTGGATAAATATTAATTTGTTTAATAAATTGGTGACTGTCATTTAAATCACATTTACTGGCAATGTTGTAGTCACGCTTTTGGGAATTGGAGAAAACAGTTTTCATTAAATCCAGCCTTCTCTGGAGCTCAGATTTTATGTTCTGTTGATAATATTCACCAACACATTTATTGAATTCTAATTCTCTTTTAAACGTGACAGTTTCCTGATTATTCACAATCTACTGTTATTTTCCCTGGTCTTGCATGCAGCTAATATCGGGCATCATACCCAAAACCTTGAAATTATTTTTAATGTATGAAAATACTAGCTATTGCAAATGGTATAAAATCCTTGAAACTGACTTTGACTCCTAAATCAACACAGGTTGATTATTAGTGTTTTCACCAACAGAAATCAGTGAAATGTTGTTGATTATTCCTTTGGTTTAAAAAGTATGCATGTCATTCTGTATAGAATCAATAGACTTTAAAGTGACTCCCTATTGCCTGACAATTTTATTTTATTTTTTATTTCTATTTCACATAATATCTTGTTTATTATTATATTGGTGTGTTAGAAGCACGTTGTAATTACATTTGTAGTATCATTTTTTTTCACTTTTTTTTCTTCTACTACATCCATTGTAGTGTGTCTATTATGAAAGTACCTAAGATACAATATTTCTTCAGGAATACTGCACCGTAGGATTTCAGATGTTATGAAATTCTGATTTATTGAGACAAAATGATGTATTTTGGAATCAGTGTTATACTGGACCAGTAGAGAAACTTGCATTGTATTCCCATTTATTAGGAATTTGATTCTTTGTTTGGTAAATCTTTGCAAAGAATTCCTTTTATCCAATTCGGTAATCATGCCATTGTTATTATTATAATTTATATATTGCATAGGAGCTAAATTACTTTAGGAAAATCATAGCATTTCCTAGATTTATGAAAATTTGGGATTATATTTTTCTGGACGATAATTTTTTAAATAAACTTTTATTTTCGTATTTAACATTAACAATATAATTACTGTATTATATTAGGAGAATCAAATACCATTTTCTAAGTTTTTTGAAATTTGAGATTATATATTTCTAGATTATTATTTTTTTTTAAAATAAAGTTTCATATCGTATTTAACATTAACGATAGTATTAATGTATTACTTTAGGAGAATCACAGGGCATTAACTATATTTATAAAATTTGGGATTATATTTTTCTAGACGATTGTTTTTTTGGAATCAAAATCTCATGTCGTATCTAACATTAGCAATATAATTACTGTATTTCTGTAGGAGAATTAGATACCATTTTCAAAGTGTATGAAAATTTGGGATTATATTTTCTAGATAATTATATTTGAAAACGGGAAGGTTTCATTTCTCATTCAGCATTAATAGTATAGTTACTGTATTACTTTAGGAGAATCACAAAGCATTTTTCTAAGTTTATGAAAATCTGGGATTATATTTTCCTAGACGATTATTTATTTTGTTTTTGGAAACAGAAGGTTTCATTTTATATTTAACTTTTACAATATAATTACTGTATTACTTTAGGAAAATCTGATAATATTTTCTAAGTTTATGAAAGTTTGGGATTATATTTTTCTGGACGATTATATTTGGAAATGGAAAGTTTCTTTTCGTATTTAACATTAACAATATGGTTGATGTATTACTTTAGGAGAATCAGATAGCATTTTCTAAGTTTATGAAAATTTGGGATTATATTTTCCTAGACGATTATTTTTTTGGAAACAGGTTACATCTCCTATCTATCATAAGCAATATATGTTCTGTTTTACTTCAGAAACGACTGAAAATCTTCCAAGTTAATATTATTTATTTAATGGCTCTTCATATTTTTTTTATCTTATTCCAAGTGTTTTAACGTCTAGTTCCTCATTTTGTGTTTTTTTTATCTCTTGGATTTTACTATTCCATGTTTATATATAAATTTTTTTTCTATGTTTTTATTCTATTTTCATTTGCTTCTATCACCTAACTTCCTTCTTCTCATACTTCATTACTGTATTATTGTCTTATCTCCCTTTCCGAATTGTATTTTTCTGTATGCATTTTCTTTATTTTTTATTCTTTTTTTTTTACATTTTCCCCTTTTTTTACTTCGCTTCCATCTCCTCTTTCTACCTATTATTCTTCCAGTTATTATATTATTTTTCTTTCCAAACACCCTTCCCTCATTTTTTCCTTTCCTTTGCAAATTCTTTATCACTCTTCCTTTACATTTTCCCTGTTTTTATACACCCTTTTCCTCGCACTTTTTTATTTTTATTTTCACATTTTGTTCGTCCTCCATCTATCTCTTTCTTTTACACCGATCTCTTATTATTGGGTATTTCTTCATTCCTTACTTTCTTCTATTTAATTTGTGTCTCTTCGCCTACTTCTTCTCCATGTTTTCTTTCTCTTATACTCTTATTCAGCATTTCATTTACCCTGTGTTTATTCGTCCATTTCTTCCCACCATTCTTTCCCTATTCACCTTAGTTTCCTCCTCCTTCTTTCTTTTCCTTTCACACCTACCTCTTAATAACTGACATCTCTTCATTGTGGCTTTAGTGTTGATGTGTCGTCCGTTGCAGCAGGAGCATCGCTGCAGCCGTCAATTTGAACTGCGTGGCACGTGTCACATTAAATCATGTGCATATTAACGCAGGCGGCTGACACATACCTGGATCTGGATTAGTTCGTGTTGAGTTGAGAGATTGTATTTAGCCAGGACGGAGCCCGTTTAACGACTTGTGTGATGAAGATTCGGGATGTGTTTGGCATTTGTGAGTGCCTGGAAGGTTTGAGAGAAAGTGCGGAACCGAGAGCAGGGAGTGTGGCACAAGAATTATAAGAAAAAATATAAACTTTATTTACGAAAGTATTGAAAGTAAGAAAGGTTTGAGCGGAAGAAGTAATAAAAGCAGAGTCAGGATTTAGTGACTAAAATAAATTTTGAGAAAAAGCTGCATATTCATGAAGGTATTAAAATATTTGGAATATTTTTGTCCTAAGGCTCTACATGAGGGTATATAGGCACTGGCACTATCTCAGTTGCATGAATGGGCACTACAGGCTCATTCATGAGTAGTGAGGCACAACGAAGGCATAAAGGGGGGTTTACACGGTCAAACGGTTCGTCGAACGCGGTTCGACAGGCAAGTGTTTGAAGTGATGTTCGAACGTGTGAACGGGGTATTTGGTTGTCGAACACGGAACGTGTTCGACAACCAAATACCCCGTTCACACGTTCGAATATCACTTCAAACACTTGCCTGTCGAACCGCGTTCGACGAACCGTTTGACCGTGTAAACCTCCCTTAAGAGCAGGTAATGAGTAACTATGGAATTTTAAGAAAAGAAAGAACTATGATTTTGAAGGTATTGGATGTCAGAAAGGTTTTGAGAAAGAATTGAAGAATCAGAATGACGGAATGAGAGATTGTATTAAGGCATATTGAGGGATTTTGAGCGACTTCATATGAAGGTTTGGAATAGGTTGGAGGTTGTAAAAGTGGATAAATTGATGTTGTGAAAGTGGGTAATTTGAGGTTGTGAAAGTGGATAATTTGAGGCTGTGAAAGTGGGTAATTTGAGGTTGTGAAAGTGGATAATTTCAGGTTGTGAAGGTAGATAATTTGAGGTTGTGAAAGTGGATAATATGAGGTTGTGAAAGTGGATAAATTGAGGTTGTGAAAGTGGGTAATTTGAGGTTGTGAAAGTGGATAATTTCAGGTTGTGAAGGTAGATAATTTGAGGTTGTAAAAGTGGATAATATGAGGTTGTGAAAGTGGATAAATTGAGGTTGTGAAAGTGGATAATTTGAGGTTGTGAAAGTGGATATTTTGAGGTTGTGAAAGTGGATAAGCTGGAGGTTGTGAAACTGGATAATTTGAATAGAAGTGAAAACCATAGCGTGGAAATAGATATTGCAAGAAATTTATGAAATTTATGAATGTACTAGGAATAAAAAAGGTTTGAGGAGGCCGCGGTAGCTCTGTGGTAGAGCACGCGAGTCGGGCGGTGACAAGCCGATCCCACCGCAGGGCGGCTGCCAGCCTGAATCCCCTAGCTTCAACATGTATGTCTCCATCTTCTCCGGTTTGGGATTACTTGTAACGCAAAATGAATAAAATGTGTGAGACAGATTTAGAAAATAACAAAAAAAAAGTATTTTAGTGAATTTTAACGAAACACTTTAAAAAAATTCAATGGAAGCAAAAGACTAGTTAAAAAAGTTATGGATTTATTTTGGTTTCTGTAAGTCAGGAATATTTAGACAAAGAAGTGGAAAAGCAAGAGTAGCTTTTTTAGAAAAGATTTTATTTTTATTTTTATTTTTTTATGAGCGAGTGGAGGAGGAACCATACCTCAGGAACTAATGTTTGCCTTAAGAACTGCATACTTTAGTAAATCAGTCTTTCGTTGAAATAATTATCTAAAACCCTTTGTGAATTAAACCTACTTTGCGAGAGAGAGAGAGAGAGAGAGAGAGAGAGAGAGAGAGAGAGAGAGAGAGAGAGAGAGAGAGAGAGAGAGATTGCGTGCCTTAACTAATGACCCTGCTTTGGAAGCTAAAATTTGCCTTAAGAAATTCACAGGGTTTAGTAAATGAGTCCTTGTTACTCTGAAAAGGAAGAAAAAGAGAGAAAATAAAAAAAGGGAAACGGTGTGGGGGTGGGATGGGGTGGGTTTGTAGGGTTAGGAAATTGGGCCAACTAGTGAAGATTTGGGTGGTGGGGGTGGGGGTGGGAGGCAGATTGTGGAAATTGTTATTGATATGAGTGTGGGAGATGAAAATAGGAGCTTCTCGCTATATCTCGCGAGAAAAGCCGAGAAAGGGACATATTGTCCCATCAAGTAGAGTCCCAACTTCTGTTAGGGAGAGGTTCATAACCTTGGGGCGCGGCCCATGGTTGGATCGTGACTACTATTCAGAGGGGTCCCCCTAACAAGTCTTTGAATAGATTTTTTTCGTTTTTGCTATTAATTCATGAGGAATTTTTAATTATTTAGTTGATGCTCTCTGGTGGGTGGGAGTGGGGTAGAAGCGAGGATCAACTAAAGGGGACGTGGTAGTAATAAGGTTAAGAACCACTGTGTAATGGGAAACCTTAGATATAATAAAGGGAAGTGAGTCAGTCTAAAAAAAAAGTATATATATATATATATATATATATATATATATATATATATATATATATATATATATATATATATATATATATATATATATATATACAGTATATATAAGTAGACTCAAATTGTAAGCATAACAATATAACTGTGAATAACAAAATATTCCTGTAAGAGGCATAACAATGTGAGTTCTTAGCTAGTTCAATGAATAGGATTTTTTCCTTCCTTCTCCAGGACCTCCTGTTCCTCCTTTTGCAACTCTTCTACCCACAGGGCCTTCAGCTCCTCTTCCACAACGTCTTTCTTTTTCTTCTTCAAGCACCCCGCGCCAGCCATGGGATTACTAACTCTCAATTCGCTGTATTTTGGCGACAGAGCGATGCGAGATTTTACGTTGGTAAAGTCTCTTGGTACTTAGCTAGGCCAAAGCCTTAGACTCTCCTTTTCCTCCTTCTTCTCTTTCCTCAGGACTTCCCCCCTCCTCCTCCCTCAGGACTTCCTCTTCCTCCTTCAGGACTTCCTCAACTTCTTCATCCACCAGGACCTCCTCCCCTTCCTTCCTTCAGGACTCCGCCCTCTTCTGCCTCCACCAAGACCTCCTCATCTTCCTCCTTCAGGACTCCCTCCTCATCTACCTCCATCAAGACCTCCTTCTCTCCCTCCTTCAGGAGCTCTGACTCCTCTTCCCCCTTCAGGACTTTCCCTCACCTCTACCTCCACCAGAACTTCCTCCTTCAGGACCTCTATTCCTCTTCCTCCATCAGGACATCCTCCTCCTCTTCCTCCTTCAGTACCTCCTCCACCTCCTACTACATCACCTCTTCCTACTTCAGGATCTCCTCCACCTCTGCCACCTCTTTCTTGTTCTTCTTACACCCTGCGCCAGCCAGCGGATTACGACCTCTCAAATCACTGCATTTTGGCGACAGAGCGACACGAGATTTGAGTGGAAACGACTCCCAACGAGCCCTAACGATCGACCCGACTGCCATATTGGCCTTATCGCGCGCCCCGTCCGGCGAAATGACCAATTAGGTTGACCGAAGTATCAATTCCACGACTGTTGGGCCGCCTGCAGGAGGGTTACGCCCTTGATGGATCGACCACATACTAAACTTTCCCGCTTTATTTGAGTGACCTCTAAGAAGTAGGGAAGAGAGAGAGAGAGAGAGAGAGAGAGAGAGAGAGAGAGAGAGAGAGAGAGAGAGAGAGAGAGAGAGAGAGAGAGAGAGAGAGAGAGAGAGAGAGCTCTTACAGAACAAATAAGCAAACAACAACATTTATTCCCATTTCACAATGGCTGGTCTTTTACAAAACTAAGCGTACACTTATAAGTAAACATGTAATTGAACTAACAAGCAAGAGAGTAATACATACAGTCAAAAGAAGTTTAGCTTACCTAGAAAGTGAAGATTACCTTGAGTTAACAGATACTTATAAAAACTATAATAACAATAATCATGCTGTAATAAAAATGTTAACAATAATGTTAATAATAAAGTAGTAATAAGGACACTCTATACAGGATCGTTATTATCGGCATCCTCACCATATGTAACCACATGAGAATAATTAGTTCTTAACTTAGGAATATATATTCGATTTACACATAGAATGGTTAGTGTTAAGGAAATTGCATTAAATCATTTTGTTTGATTAGTGTGTGAGCAGTAACTATTTGTCCAAAAGAAAACTAGTCTGCCTTTGAAGGCTGTGAGGGAGGATGAATTTGTCATGCATAAGTCATGTGTATGTGCGTGTGCGTGTGTGTATGTGAGAGTATGTGTATGTGTGTGTAGGGATAGAAATTTTTGCATACCTCACAATTCTAAAGCTAATTATATGATCTGACAATGATTATGTAATCAATATAATCTCCGTTATTGGTTATTGTCACATTAATTATCATGATTTACTGGATGAAGTTAATCATATCATTGTTATTTTTTCTTCATTGCCGCCGGCAGCTCTTCCACCTTCATATGGGGTCGCTGAATCTTACAAGCCTCTTGGAGATTATTCTTACTTTTAGCTCAAGCTTTTACCGCCGGATTTCCTTCCTCACGCCAACAGATTCTTTTGATCCGGGCTTGGGACAGTACTTACTTGAGCTGACCTGCTCTCCCAGTTAATACTACTTATTACTACTTAAAAGAGGCTCCGTTGCCCTAAATATACCCTAATAATTTATATATAAGAAGAGTAAGTAGAACGAAAGTGATAGTTTGAACTTTTTAATTTTTTCTGCTCACTGATCCCAGTGAAGGACACCATTACTCTCTCCTTGTCTCCAATTGGTTCTGGCGAAGAGAAACTATACGAGCTACATTGAGGAAGTTGAACTTGTGGCCTTCTGGGTGGGAAGTAGACTATAAAAATAATTATTATTCTGATAATACAGAAAGTCATGTAAATCAGTTGCTAATAGTGTGGCAGCAATTGTAACAAAATCTAGGAACTTGATTGCTTCATACCTTGTTAACCTTCACCTTTTCTTCTAGTTATTTCACGGCAAGAAATGGCCTATAACGAATAATATATGATAAATTTAATTATGTAAATGTAGTATATGGATGGCTAGGATTTAATGTATAGTAAATAATAGTAAACTATAACAATAATATAAGGAATTAACATGCTAATTTTATGTAAATATGTAATAAATACTATAAGAATAAAGCAAAATAAATTAACATATAAATAAAGTTCATGGAAGCATAAGTATATATATATATATATGTATATATATATATATATATATATATATATATATATATATATATATATATATATATATATATATATATATATATACATACATATATATATATATATATATATATATATATATATATATATATATATATATATATATATATATATATATATATATATTAATTAATTAATTAATTTATTTATTTATTTATTTATTTCCCCCTTTCCACCCTGCTTGGGTCACTCACAAGGTAGGAGGGGCAAGGATATTCTACAATGAGGCCGACAGCCGCAATTGGTTTACTCCCACCGCATCATCACATGGCAACTCCCCTCACGACCGTCCATCATAGTTCACTGAGCCAGCAGGTGCTAGAAATTCCTTTGGCCCTTGTCAGCTATATACAATTTTCCTACACTCATTCCTATATCTTGCACCCTCCCTCCCCTGCCTCACTGACATTCCATGTGCATTAAATACCCTTTTCACACCATCCATCCATCTCATTCTAGGTCTTCCTCTTGACTAAACTCCAGTTACTCTTGCACTCCACACTCTCTTCACTATTCATTCATCACTCATACTTTCCTGGTGTCCAAACTAACTCAACACTTCCTGATCTAACCTAACCGACAGTTTCCTTTTAACACCCGTTCTATGTCTGACATTCTCTTTTCTTACTCTCTATTCTAGATACACCAATTATACTGTTAAACACCTCATCTTTATTATGCTCAGATTGTTCCTTTCACCCTCTCTTGCATTCCAAGTCTCTGCTTCATTCAATGCTGTCGACACAATCACACCTTCATATATCCCTCTCTTTCCATTCGTTCCCAAATAACTATTACTCATCACACTTTTCAACCCACTTAGACTTATACTTGTTTCCTTCACTCTATGACTTACCTCTGCATACACTCGTCCACTCCTTGATACATGCGACCCCAGATACTTAAAACTCTCAACTTCTTCAAACAACTCCCCATTCACTCCAACATTTAATCTGCCAACATTAATACTCCTCGTGCATCTCATGACTTTACATGTACCAATATTCACTCGCAATTACCTTCTTTCACACACCCTAACAAACTCAGTGCCCAAATGATTCAGTTCTTTCTCAGTAAAAGACAGGTCATAAGAATTTGGAAAGACAGAAGAAGGAAGAGCGTTCCAGAGTCCGGAGGTGAAAGGGAAGAGGCAGTCACTGCATTGACAGTTCCGCGAGCTACAAATCTCCGCACAGTACCAGTGACACGAGGCCGCTTGGCGAGTGTTACACGACCTCGGCAACAGGGAAGAGATGCAACTCACCAACTCATCAGGGCAGCGATGGGAATAGTTACTATAGAAGAGAGAAAGGGATGATACCAAACGGTGGAGAGAAAACGAATCTAGATTAGACGTAACAAAACGGTCATTGATGAGTGTGATTGCCTTAGCTTCAATCCCTATCAAGGAGATAACCCTAAGAAGAAGCACCCCAGATGTGCGAGCAGTATTCTTAACAGGGGCAGATAACACCTTTATCTGAAAAGAGGAAAAGTAATGACGAAAACAAATCAGAATTCCAATTTTTTGGATGAAGATTTAGAAATTTAGATTATGTGATTCCTCCAAGACAAATTAGAGGCTGGCTATCTGGATTCATGACATGTTAATAGAATTAAGAGGGTAAATTTCGTTAGTTTCGAAAGACAATTGGATATATAGACAGAGCGAAGTTTTATAAGCGAAGAGGTGTGTGTTATTTGTGTGTTTGTGCGCTTGTGCATATGGTGTGTGTGTGCGCGTGTACGTATATGTTCGTGTGTATGTGGTGTGTTTGTGTGGTATATAGATAGATAGATAAATAGACAGATATAAAAAAAAGTGCTTTTATATACATACACTGACGAATATAAGCTATATATATATATATATATATATATATATATATATATATATATATATATATATATATATATATATATATATATATATATGAATCAATATATATATATATATATATATATATATATATATATATATATATGAATCAATATATATATATATATATATATATATATATATATATATATATATATATATATATATATATATATATGAATCAATATATATATATATATATATATATATATATATATATATATATATATATATATATATATATATATATATATATATATATATATATAGAGAGAGAGAGAGAGAGAGAGAGAGAGAGAGAGAGAGAGAGAGAGAGAGAGAGAGAGATAGAGGTGGGGTGGGGGTGGGTGGGAGTTTTATGTACAGTAAATATATTCTCAATCGTCCATTATTTACCCGTATGGAGACACCGCTTGGAGGAGAGCCCCGTTGAAAGAGTCGACAGAGGCAGCAACGCCATCACCCTTGGCAACTTTTATTAGAATTTTTCGAATTTATAGACCTGCATAAAAGAATACAACTTTTTTCTCTCCTTCCCTCCCTCCCTACCGCCCTCTTCGTTTCTCTCCAACTATGCGGTAGGCTCTCTCTCTCTCTCTCTCTCTCTCTCTCTCTCTCTCTCTCTCTCTCTCTCTCTCTCTCTCTCTCTCTCTCAAAATTGCTCTTTCATTAACTCGCTACAGCTTTTTGAGGTCTTTCTTTATCTCTTACTGGAGAGCTTCAGAGGAAGATGGATCTGATTAAATCGTCTTTTTTTGCTCCGGGCGCGTTCTTTTTGTTTTTTCCTGGTTTTGTTGTGATGAGGCTGCATTTTCTTTTTCTTCTTTTGATATATGCAGGACACGATGCTTGGTCAACTCAGAGGTCTCGCTTTAATTGTTCACAGGAAGGTAATAGAGATAGTGAGGCAGTGATAATAAGGACGTCAATTATGGACAAGAAATCTGTCAAGAACTACAAACCTCAATTTCTTCCTGGCGACAAAACAGACTTCATTTTAGCAGAAGAAATCTTATTATAGCTTAGTTTTAATTCATTTGGACCACCAGCCAATAGTAACGATAGGGAAAAGTCACGGACTTAGAGAAAGTATATACAGCTCATGTTTACAAGGTGCGTTCGCTGAGGTTTATTTTTAACCACTTTATTCGTCGGTAAATGTCTTTTTACCTTCCATTTGGTTATCATCCTTCTTGCTTTCAGTCTAATTTCAAAAGAGGATATCAAGGATCGTATATACTCTCTCTCTCTCTCTCTCTCTCTCTCTCTCTCTCTCTCTCTCTCTCTCTCTCTCTCTCTCTCTCTCTCTCTCTCTCTCTCTCTCTCTCTCATTGCAACGCATGAATTCATTTAAGTACCATTTTTCTTTTTTTGACCTGGCGAAGGTAGTAAGATGTAGGAGTGCCCAAAGGACCTCTGCTGAGACCGCCTCCATTTTCTCTTCCAAGCGAACTCGCTACTTCGTGATCATCTTCATAATTAAAGTCCAGTGATGGTTTACTAGCCAGCATTTGATAGCTTATATTTTTTTTCTTAATATTCTTCATATTCTTCAAGGGAATTGAGATTCGTGCTTCCCTAAGTCTCGCTGGATTTTCCTTCGATTTCTTACGGTACTCAACTCCTTCCGACGGTATGCTAATTTTGAGTTCTTGAAGTCTTTTACTTTTGGGTAAATTTGGGAATTGAAAATATCTTTCTTATTTTAGATATATTTGGTGTGGCTTTAGACTTGCCTCTATATATATATATATATATATATATATATATATATATATATATATATATATATATATATATATATATATATATATATATATATATGAATAATTTTTACCCCGACCGGAACTTGAACGTAGGACACACAATTATGTGCCAAGACGCTACCAACTACACCACAGAAGGTCTAAAAGGGAAACAAACCTTACAGCTATATCTGCTATACTAGGAATGAACGCATTCTATCTGAATGCCACTTTGTTCATATTACAGTTTCCCCAACCTCACTCGCGGCTTCGTTTTCGCATTTAATTCAAATCTCAATCTCATTTGGGACCAACAGTAATTAAATAAGCACATTACCATATGTGAAAACATGAGTAATTTTTACCCCGACCAAGACTTGAACCTAGGACACATAATTACTGTGCCAAGGCGCTACCAACTACACCATGGAAGGCCTAAAAGGAAAACAAACCTTATAGCTATATATGCTTTTCTAGGAATGAGCGCGTTCTATATATATATATATATATATATATATATATATATATATATATATATATATATATATATAATTTAGTTTTACTCAATATTTTTTGTTTATTTTTAGTGTATTATTGTCCCTTCAATTATGTATCACTGGTGTAATCCACATGAGTACCAGATTCTAGATATAAATGCGTACTGAATAATTATGATGCTTATTCTGATTAATTGAATTTAAGTATTTTTATTTTATTAAGCCACTGTAGGTGATATTCAGTGTAATGTAAAATAATATTTTTTTTTCATATAGAAAATTATGTCAGTCTAGTCTTAACTAATGATCAATAAAAAGATAAATTAGAATAGAAAAAATACGACTACATGAGTTTATTTTATACATGATTACCTCGAGAAAATGATATAAATACGTTAAGTAGATCCCTATTAAAATATTTGATATAAATCTTAAATAATGTTCTTTGTTTTCATGGGAATTACATTGTTTTTGTTTTCAGTGGGCCATGATATTTGTTCTTACGGTCCATGGAGCATTCACAGCTGTTTTTGAAAGCACCGATTTATAATTTACTCTGTACTTAGGGTTAAGTGGTGAATCATCTCTGAAAGGTTGAGAACCTTTATTGGATGTGGCTCTTAGGTGACTTTACATCGTTTTTGGAAGCCTTTTTTACACTTGATACCCCCAAGTGGTCAGTGATCTCCAAAAGGTTGAGAACCTCCATTGTATGTGATTATTACATGGTTTACATCGTTCTTGCTGTTCATGGGCATTGATTTCATCCATGAGGTCCGTGAACCAAGAAAAATTAAGCCATTGAAAGTACCTAGTGACGTGCTATTTTCTGCACTGGGTTCTCTAAGGGGTGAATGATATCAAAAGCTCGAGAACCCTCATTTTATGTGCTAATAAATTTCCTATATTCACATCGATTATTGAATAAAAATTAATAACGAGCAGTTTGGTTCTCCATTGGTGAATGATCTTTAACAGTTTGAGAACCCCCATTGTATGTGATTATTAGGTGGCTGAAGAAACAGAGTTTTATGAAATATATAGAATGTTCTTTCAGCTACATGGCCAGAGCTATTTGTTAAAGATCATTCACCAATGGAGAACCAAACTGCTCGTTATTAATTTTTATTCAATAATCGATGTGAATATAGGAAATTTATTAGCACATAAAATGAGGGTTCTCGAGCTTTTGATATTATTCACCCCTTAGAGAACCCAGTGCAGAAAATAGCACGTCACTAGGTACTTTCAATGGCTTAATTTTTCTTGGTTCACGGACCTCATGGATGAAATCAATGCCCATGAACAGCAAGAACGATGTAAACCATGTAATAATCACATACAATGGAGGTTCTCAACCTTTTGGAGATCACTGACCACTTGGGGGTATCAAGTGTAAAAAAGGCTTCCAAAAACGATGTAAAGTCACCTAAGAGCCACATCCAATAAAGGTTCTCAACCTTTCAGAGATGATTCACCACTATATTCACATCGATTATTGAATAAAAATTAATAACGAGCAGTTTGGTTCTCCATTGGTGAATGATCTTTAACAGTTTGAGAACCCCCTTTGTATGTGATTATTAGGTGGCTGAAGAAACAGAGTTTTATGAAATATATAGAATGTTCTTTCAGCTACATGGCCAGAGCTATTTGTTAATGAGGTCATAAATATAATTTCACCAATCAGATGACTTCCACTTACCCATGTATCCTGCTAAAGCCACGCCTCTTTGACCTGCCCCTTTTTAATCATACGTCCCTTTTCCTTCGTTGATCTCGTCCCTGAACTTCGTCTCACTGACCCAACCTATGAGCCCCTCCCATACCTTTCTCTCCTAAGGAGAGGTGGGGTTGCCACCTCGTTTGCTTGTGACGCCTCTCGACTAGGTCGTTGAAGGAGAGCTTTCTGAAGGAGATTTTTTTTTTTTTTTTAGGAGCACCTAGAAAATCCTTCCTTTTCCTGGTTTTGTTCGGGATGAGAAACGATTGGAAAGGCAGGAAAAAGTTTATGCGTGCAGCAAGAAGTTCTCATATAACTGAGAAGTTTTTCTCTTGGATAGGGAAAGGTTCCAGGAGGTATAAAAGTGTCATGAATAAGCTTTCCAAAAGTAGGGAAAGAATTCCTGGAGGTTTGAAAGTGTGTTTAAAGTAAAGGGGAATGTTTCATGTACTTAGGAAACTCTATTACTGGTAAGTAAACGATAGGTAAATGTTTCCAAAGACTAGAGAAAAGTTTCCAGAGGTAGGAAAATGCTTCCAGGGACGTATGACTGCTTCCATGGAAAGGCGAGGAGACTAAGCGTTGAGGTTCCTGGAAGGTTTTTGATATTTTATATTTTTTTTAATAGATAAAGATATTTAGAGACGCAAGGAGGTAACCGGAGTATACAATTTTTTTTTTTAAGGAACGATGGAAATTCTGTAGAGTTTATATGAAGTTCTAGAAGTGGCCAGAACCAGAAAGCAAGTCGTCCATATTACAGAGATTTTTTTTTTTTTTAAATTTATCTCGACTTTCATGAGAGCTGGTAGGCTTTTAAAAGGGGACACAGGGGGGATTTTAGGTGGTAAAAGGAAAGGGAGTAGGGGGTATTTTAAGAGCTGAGGGTGTAAGGTCCCCCCAAAAAGACCCCCTCCTGACCGACGTTGATGACCGGTGAACAGACAGGCCAAAGACGGTCGTGATGCTGTTTGACTTTTATGTTGTTTATGAGGCGCTCGGTCGCGTTTACTGCAGTGTTCCCCGAGTGGAATTTTATGTTGCCTTAATGTTATCAGATTCCTGCTCCAAAGATTGTCAGTTATGGTCCTATGAACTGTCGGTATGTGTATATGTGTTTGTGTGTGCGTTTGTGCGTTTTGTTGTATGATTAAAAGCAGTGGTCTTCAACCTTATGGGAAATATGCCCGCTTGTTTGAAAATCAGTACTTTAAAAACTTATAAGGAAATATGAAGTTATGGTCCATAGACAGTTAGTATGTATATTTGTGTGTACGTATGTGCGTGTCTCTGTATGTGCAAATATGGTGATCTTCAACCGTGAGGGAAATTTGTCCACCTAATAGAGGAAACATCTAAACTTCCCAAGTAATGAGAAAATATAAAAATTGTGGTCTATGAACTGTTGGTATGTGTATATGTATGTTTGTATGTCCTTAATTATGTATGTGCATATGGTGGCCTTCCAAAATTTAGGTAATTGTCCTCCTATATAGAATTATGAAGTGTATACTTGTATTGCTTCTAGGTAAAAATGTGTATTTAGCTATTGTGCTCACGGAAAAGAGCCTATTTTGTAGCTCACTTAGATAAAATAAGGCTATATTTCATGTCCTAACTGGACCCCTTCTCAAGCACTTGTGCTTGTGAAGGGGTCCAGTAAGGACCCGAAATATATATATATATATATATATATATATATATATATATATATATATATATATATATATATATATATATATATATGTGTGTGTGTGTATATATATATATATATATATATATATATATATATATATATATATATATATATATATATATATATATGTATATATATATATATATATATATATATATATATATATATATATATATATATATATATATATATATATATATATATATATATGTATTTAGTACTTATGCATGTGCATACTTCCTCCAGGTTCCCCTACATGTCGTAAAAGTCTACTAAATGGGGTGGAGCGAGGGGACTGGGAATCCCCTTCTCTGTATTTACTTCCCACAAAAAGTCAAAGTATTTTCTTTGACTAAGCCACCCCCTTATAAGGGGGAATATAGCCCTGGTATTTTGTATATTTAAAAGGAATAATTTATAATATTTGGATAAATGCTCGCTTATTAGAAAGTTATGTTATAATCCTTAAGAATTTCGTTTATTTAATGTAGGGTGTGTGTGTGTGTGTGTGTGTGTGTACTTGTGTGTGTGTTTTCCTAATCATGCTCACTGGAAAGAGCCCTAACCTCATGAACCCCTGTCTCCTTGTAATTTTTTTTTTTTTTTGCTCGTTAACACTATGAATTAATTTATCATTTATCATTTTCTTCTCTTAGCGAAATCCAGAAATCAACTATGTGTTTGTCTGCATGTATGTGTATGTACATATATATTTGTGCGTGAGTGCGTGTTTGTAATGTTTAATAATGATTTTAAACAATAAGAAAATGCTTATCTTGGAAAGATTAAATATTGTAGGTGATATTCTTATATATGGATTCCCAAATAAAATTGATAAAAAAATAAAAATAATAAGATGACACTATTGTTAAAAGCTTACGAAGTGGGTAAGAATTAAAAACTTGTGAATCTTAGTATTGTAGGGGTACAGAAGGGTACAGGTGACTTCAAAGATAAAGAGGGAAACAAGTGACCCTAGAGGTACGGTGGGGAACACATGATCCCAGGGGTAAAGAGAGGAACAGGTGATCCCCGAGGTCCAGAGGGATACAGTTGGTTCCAGGGGGTACAAAGGGGAACAGGTTAACCAGTGGGTAAAGAGGAGAATAGATGACCCCAAGGATACAGAGGTAAATAGTTCATCTCAGGGGTACAGAGGTGAAGAGGTGAGCCTAGGTGTACCAAAGGGAAACAGATGACCTGAAGGGTGAAGAGGAGACCAAGTGACACAAGTTGTACAGAGGGAAATAGTATACCCCAAGAATATGGAGGGGGACAGGTGACCCCAGGGTAAAGAGGAAGCAAGTGAATCCAGGGGTACAGAGGGGAATAATTGATCCCTGGGGTACGGAAAGGAAGAGGTGACTACAAGATTAAAGAGGGGTGCAGGTCATTCTAACGGTTCAGAGAAAAAGAGGTCACACCTGGGGGTACAGAGGGAGAACAGGTGAGTCCAGTGATACAGAGGGGAGCAAGTGACCACATGGGGATAGAGGGTAACAGCTGACCTTGGAGCTACAGAAGGGAACAAGTGACCCATGGTTATCGAGTGGAACAGATGACACTTGGGGTACGTAGGGAAAGAGTTGACCCCAACGGAACAGAGGAAACAAGTGATACTAAGGTTATAGAGGGGAACAGGTGCACCAAGAAGTACCGAGGGTAACAAGTAAACCCTGGGGAACAAGGTAACAGAGGAAAAAGGATAGCCCCTCATAGCAGAGGGGAACCGGTAACCCAAGGGAACTGGTAATCCCGCGAAGCAAATAAGAACAGGTGACACCAGGGGAACAGAAGGGAACGGGTGACCCCAGGGGTAAAGGTGATATAGGTGACCCCATGGGAACATAGGGGAACAGGCGACTCCCATTCATTCCTGCATGAAGAGAGATAGAAATGATAGAGAGGAGAGAAAAAAATATTAAAATATTAATGATTAGTAAAATATAGATAAATTAATGAATAAATTTATAAATATATAAAGATAAATCTCCACAACAGAATATAAACACAATATTTACCATATATCTTTTTTAGGTTAGGTTAGTTTAATAAATAATAATCAAAAGTAGATATAATTAGTAAAATGAATTCCTCTCAACGTAAAAAGGAGGACGGTCTTTACTGTTCTGTTCCGGTTTTACGTCACGGATAAGTATATATTCATTATTATCTGCAAGAGGGATTATCAAGGGAGAGATGATCTTCACATGATAAATAGATTCATGGTTGATGGAATGGATTGTCTTGGCTTATGGAGAACGTGTGTGCTTTGACTCAGCCATCCCCTTTAATGGGGATTTCAGCGGTTGCATATGTATTTTTTTGTGTTAAGCTCATAACTGTACTGGAGGATTTGTGCTCATAAACACTCCCTTTGAAGTACAAATGTTCGCTTTACATGATATATTTAACTTTTTTATTTTATATCAGCATTACTTAACTTAAATGATAGCACTCAACAAGGGCTATTGAATATTAGTGTTACAAATATTACTCTTAATCAATAATCGCAGAATGATCTTCTGCCATTAATACATGTAAACCATAATATATTACTCTTAATTAATAATTGCAGAGTGCTCTTCTGCCATCAGTCAATTATTACACTATATTTTATTCTTAATTACTTGCTATGATATTTAAAATTAATTGCAAATTCTATTAATATTTTATTTATACATAACTAAGTAGATTGTAATGTTTAACAACTGCAATATCAATGGAGGTGCCCATGTGCATGTCCCCATGTACCGTTATCTGAATAACTAAAAAAAAAAAGTTACTTATCTCAACATTCATTTTTATTTAACATGAAATAATTACAGATGACGTTTCCATAGACTTTTGTATAGATAAATTTTTACAAACCAATAGCGTTAGAGGAAGGGAACCGCCTTAGCGTAAATGGTAGAATACCCGTCTTGGGAGCTGTTGGACATGCATTTGAGCCCACGGCGGGGCGATAGAAAGGGCATCAAGCCTTAATTCCCCAGTTTCAGTCCGTCTGTGTCCACCCCAATTAGGGAAAAGTAGTGGCACTCAAAGCGTAAAAATATCAGACTTAGAGTAAAAATAAAATTACTGACAATAGAATATAAATTTGTGACCCGAACAAACAAACAAACACATATACAAACAAACAAACAAACAAACATTTCCATTTTCTACAATGTCTGTTCTTTTCCATAAAAAATTTCCGCAAAATCCGCAATTTCAGTAACAGCTGTTAAGAGGAATGATAATATTGCAAAAGAGAAAATTATTTATAAATGATTATACAAGTAAGTACTATATTTAGTTTGGTATCAGACCTACTGCCAACGCAGTTGACTGAATGAGTAGTCTCACTTCTCCAGCTCAGGGCTAAAAATAGATTTAAATATACTTATATATTGTAGTTGTACACTTTTGTGTGAAAATTGTAACACTAATTACTTATTTTTTTTTAGAGAAAGAGAGAGAGAGAGAGAGAGAGAGAGAGAGAGAGAGAGAGAGAGAGAGAGAGAGAGATGCACTTAAGGGAACATGACATACAGCTTAAGTATATGATAGACAAAGACAGACAGACATATGGATAGATAGATAGATAGATAGAGAGAGAGAGAGAGAGAGAGAGAGAGAGAGAGAGAGAGAGAGAGAGAGAGAGAGAGAGAGAGAGCGACGTGCGGGCTGGCTGGCCGGGAGCCGGAGTCCTGAGGCCGGGTAGGAGGGACCAGCTTCACACCGACAGGTTGTCGGGAATGTCCATCCCAGGTGTCGGAGATGTCGGATTGGAACGCAGGTCAGGCCGTTCCGCTGTCCACCCCATCACCCAGCGTGAATAGGCTCCCAACCACTACTTCTTGATGTCTCTATCCAATCTTATCCGCCCATTCATGTCCCTCTCCTCCCTATGCATTGTCCCCATACCGTCAACTATCCTCTGGTTTCGGTCATTTTTGTATATTTAAGCAACTCTCCTAGATGTCTCTATCCAATCCTATCCGCTTATTCCTATCTCCCTCCCCTTATCCTATGTCCCCCTACCGTTCCCTATCCACTATCTCCTCATCTCTAATCGCAGTGTTTTTATTTTTTTATTTTTTATTAAACCAACTCCTTGATGTCTCTATTCAATCTTATCCGTTTATTCCTATCCCTCTCGCCTATCCTTTGTCTCCCCTAACTTTTCCTATCCATCAGTTTCGGTCTCTATATTTCGATTTATCCATTTGATTACTATCCAGTCTTATCCGCTTATTCATATTCTCCTCTTTCCTATGGCTTGCCCCCTACCCTGTCCTATCCACTGGTTATTGGTCATTATATTTATATTTTACCATTTCTTGATGTGTCTATCCAATTTTATCCTCTTACTCCTATCCTTCTCCACTTATACTTTGTTCACCATCCCACCTATCCACTCTCCCCCATCCCCTCATCCCTAATCGTAAACTGGTTTTTGGCTTTATTTTTCTAATTAACCTCTTCTTGATGTCTCTATCCAATCCACGGTGTCCCATCTTCTTGTCCACTGTCCTTCTTATCTCCTTTTATCATAATTTTTTTTTTTAAAGTTTGTATTTTGTCTATTTTTAGCCACCTCTTCTTGATGTCTCTATCCTCTCGAATCCACTAGTATGTATGTATGTATGTATGTATGTATGTATGTATGTATGTATGTATGTATGTATGTATGTATGCATGTATGTATGTATGTATGTATGCATGTATGTATGTATGTATGTATGTATGTATGCATGTATGTATGCATGCATGCATATGATCAAATAAGACAGCTGGAGTTGGAATTAAGTGCGAAAAGAAGTCAACATAGAGGTTGGGAAGAGTTAGTTAAGTGAACAAACATTCAGTAGAGTGTATTCATTCCTCAGCTCCAAATTTGAAAAATTTGTATGAATAAGAAAATATATAAATTTTAACCTTATTATTATTATTGTTATTATTATTATTATTATTATTATTATTATTATTATTATTATTATTATTATTATTATTATTATTATGGAAGTTCTTTTAGCTTCTCATGGAGCTCATTTGCAACGCAGTCAAGCATTGGCTCTCTCTCTCTCTCTCCTCTCTCTCTCTCTCTCTCTCTCTCTCTCTCTCTCTCTCTCTCCTCTCTCTCTCTCTCTCTCTCTCTCTCTCTCTCTCTCTCTCTCTCTCTCTCTCTCTCATCCATTATCACTTTGGAAGTTGCCATATTCTACGTGCGAAACCTTTTGAGCAGAGCAAATAATGCTTTTACGATGTCCATTGGAATTTTCGGCGATACTCGGCTAAGACGGTTCCTTTGCTTTTAGCTTGCTTTATGGCCGTTTCATATCATTGTTTATTTGTTTGTTTGTATGTTTATTTGTTTGTGTATATGTTTATTTTTTGTGTATATGCTTGGTAGTGTGTGATATTTGTTTATGTATCTGTATATATATTCGTTGATTTGGTTGTATGTTTATTGGTTGTTTGTGTGGTTATTTGTGCATTTGCTTAGTTGTTTGTCTGGTTATTTTTCTTGCTTACTTATTTTCTCTTTTTCTAGGTGTTTGTTTTATTGGTTATATGTTTTATTTGTTTGTTTATTTAGTTGTTTGTTAGTTTTTTTATTCAGTTCATTGTTTATGTCGTTGTTTGTTTGGTCATTTGTAAATTTAATTATTTGTTTAATTATAAAGTTCTTTGCTTTGTTAGTTGCTTGTTTAGTTATCTGAATGGTTATATTCTTTGTTCTATTATTTGTAAATTTTCATGTGTTTCTTTATGTAATCGTAATTTAGTTAATTATTTATTTAATTGCATGTTTTTATATATATTAATTAATTAATTAATCACTTTATTTATGAATTTGTTTATACATTTATTTCTCTTACTAATTTTTCTCTCTTGTTCCGATTCCGGTTTTACGTTACGGACTCCCTTTTCTACTAAGGGTTAGGACGGTTGCCTTCTTGCGAAGGATTTATATCTTATTTTTCTTTATCACTGACGAGTCTAAGTGATAGGGCGAGGTAGTCGGGAACCGAGTAACAGGGGTTCGAGCCCACCACGGGACGTTAGGAAGGGCAGCCAGTCTTAATCCCCTAGGTCAAACCTGTTTGTGTCCACCCCCATTCACAGGGGTTAATCGCGACACATGACACGGTGGTCTGTATCCCTGGGAATTGAGTTGTTGGATAGACTTCTAGGTAAACCCCCTCATGCCTTTCAAGTCCCCCCCCCCGTAGTCTGAAATCCATTTTATATTACTTAACTTTACGAAATCTAACCTAACCTAACCAAGCATACCGAGGGGGTAATAAGAAATCTATTCCATTATGCCGTTAAGTACTCCGAACGTGATTATTCCCAACCAAGCTTATAGTCTAATATAACATAGCGTGAACTAACTTAACTTAACCAAAGTTAATCTAAATTAAACTAACCGGAGGGTAATATGAAATTGATTTCGTAATACCTCCCTGTCATCTGCACATGATTTCATGTTACCCCAATCTAGCTTGACCCAACGTAACCTAACGTTAACTAGCCTAACCTAACCAAAGTTAACCTAAGCTAATGTAACCGAGGGGGTAATATGAAATCGATTTTATTATATCATTTGGTAATCTACACGTGATTTCATGTTACCCCCAACCTAGCTCAACTTAACGTTACCTAACCTAACTTGAAATAAGCTACTCCCAAGGCCAGTTAGAAATTAATTTTGTTATACTTCTTGGTATTTTGAATATGATATCGCATCACTGCTTCATCTAACCTAATGCAATGGAAAATTCTAAGTCATAAAATACATTAAATTTATTTAATTTAATTTGATTCAGCTTAATTAGTTTTCCCCCTTGCTTATAAGGACACTTTATCAGCTGTTCTGTGCTTGCGTTAAGGTAGGGCTGCATTTCTTGTATATTCCTATAGGTCTACCTGATTATTCAGCCATTGTCTGGAGATCACTGGGTTCACGTTATTGTAGAGGGGGCGTAAGCCCAGGCTATAAGGGATGTATTAGTTGGGCTATGTGCTATCACTGTCCCTTGCCCCTGCCTTTCATTAGAAAAGTTCAGCATTAATGTTAGAGAAAAACCATCTCTCTAAGCTATTATTTTTGTATGCGTGTGACTCTGGGACGGGCAAAGAAAACTGCCCTCATCGGGTCTGGGCACCAAGAAAACATTTTGGAAAAAGTAGCAGCTTAGAAAGAAGGCAGAAATGATAAGAGAGAAAGCTGAGAGAAACAGAGATGGGAGTGTTGTAAATGGTCAGATGTGGAGGAATGCTGTATCCTATATTTTTTAATTGTTCTTACATACATAAACATGAGCCATTTTATCCTTATAAGGGGAGTGGCTGAGTCAAGGCATATACTCTGACTCTTTGGGAAGAGAAAATACAGAGGAGGGGATTCCTAGTCCCCTCGCTCTGCCCCATTTAGTCAACTCTTAAGGCACGCAAGGGAACATGGAGGAAATATTCTAGCCCCCCTCCCCTATCTATTTTCCCACTGGTGAAGTAATGTGTGACAAGACATGGATGAATGATCTCATGCCGGTATCACAGTGTTTAGAACACTCTACTCGGGAAGTCACAAATCCGCGTTCAAACCCACCGCGGGGCGTTAGGAAGGGTATCAAGCCTTATATCCTCAGCTATAATCTGTCTGTAATCGCCCCCATTCGATTGGGGTTAATAGTGACTTTAACAGGCAAGCAACAATGTTTATCCTAAGGCATATCAGTTTTTGTGACATTATTGTAAAGATCAATTATGCCTCTATTTCATTTAGATATTGTAAGATAGGTCTATATCAACTAGATATGTGTTTTTCTATTAGTGTGACACCGGGACGGGCAAAGAAAATTGTCCTCATCGGGCCCATGCACAAATTAAATAATTAAGTAAAGATAAACAGATGAAGAGTGTTGTGATTTGTCAGCTGTGGAGGGATAGTAAAAGATGTGTAACGAATGCACCAAAATATTTTGTGTGGATGTAGGGAGGTTCTATCCTAGTAATGAGTTGAGACCTCTGTCTCCCATAGTCAATACTCACTTTCCCTTTTACTCTACACTACCTTGATTATTTCTTACAGATGGGTGGGCTCTCTCCAAATGAAGATTTGGGCTCCTTTTGCCTACCATAGCTCATTCTTTCATGCCCTCCTACCCATTTTTTTTTTGCTCCATAGATATGGGTGGGTACTGTCAAATTGAGAAGTGGGGCGTCTTCCTCCACCAATGGGTCATTCTGTTATTATTACTTTCGCTCATATTTTACATTTTCTTCTGTTTAGCTTGGAGAGAGGTGGGTTTTCTCCACTTGATGAATTGAGCGTCTTTATCTTCTTTCTTTGTTGATATTGGGTGGATTCTGTCCATGTAAGGAATTGGGTCTCCTCTGCCTTCTCTAGTTCGTTTTTTCTGTCTAATTTTCTGTCTATTTTTTCCTTCTTTCTTGAATCTCCTTTCTTTACCGTTTAATGTGTCACTTTTCCCCATATGAGGGTGGAAACAGAGAGGTTGGAGCTGGAAATGAAGGCTGAATGCCTTTTCTAACGCCCCGCGGTAGGATTGATCTCGGGTCTGTCTCCTGAGTCGAGTACAATAACCCCTACGTTACTGCGGCACCCAATTTTTTTTAAACTATATTTACTACTACTACTACTACTACTACTACTACTACTAATAATAATAATAATAATAATAATAATAATAATAATAATAATTATAATTATAATAATAATAATAATAATAATAATAACAATAATAAGTGTTGTGTAAAACTGTATGTATAGTATCCGTAGATTATATTAATTTTGATTGTTAATTGATATGAATGCTGTTGGATAATAATAATAATAATAATAATAAGACTTTATTTCCAACGTACATTGGGTATTCAAATATGGGTGTACTATTAAAATTTACAAGTAAAATCTTCCTTTAAGAGTAACTTCTTAAGATTATATTTAAAAGTATACACTGAACCAGCATTTTTTAGTTCTCTGGGAAGCTGATTATATAAATGAGGTCCACGAATGTTTATATCTCTTGAGCCAATATCAGTTTTAGACCTTCGTACTAATAAATCTTCCCCTTGACGGGTAGTTAACCCGGTAACTGAGCTTACTGTAGAAAAATTATACAAGCAATCAGGAAGATTGTTTCTTAGTATATTAAAAACAAAGGTACATATATCAAAAACATATTTATCTCTAATCTTTATCCATTCTAGATCTTTTAAAACAGGAGAGATGTGCTCGTATTTTCTTACATTGCCAACAGCCACTCGTGCTGCAAAGTTTTGTAACTTTTGTATTCTTTGTAATTGAGTCTTATTTGTACATCCCCAAACTTTGAGACAGTAATTAATTAAACTCATAGCTAAGGACTGGACAATTATTATACGAGTTGATGTTTCAAATGAGTCTTTTACCCTATTTAGATATATTAGAGTACCCATTACTTTTTTATAAATTTCATCTATATGCATTTCAAAATTCATGTAACGGTCAAAATAGACACCTAGGTTCTTTACCGAGTTCATTGGCTTAATGATATTACCGTTAAAATTTATATGAAGATTGTCATCAACTTCTGATAATAATTGTCTGGATCCGATAAGAATAGATTGGGTTTTAGTTTCATTAAGTAACAGACCATTTTTTAGAAAGTAACGTTTAGCCATATACAAAATTTCTTCTGCTCTACGAATAATATTTTCTAAATCATTAATTTCTCCTTCAATTAAGATTTGAGTATCGTCAGCATATTGAATGACATAACAGTTAGGTAAATATTTTACTAGATCGTTTACATATATTAGAAAAAGTATAGGTCCTAGGATCGATCCCTGAGGGACCCCAAACAATACCTTCTTGCGACTTGAAACTACATCTTTTATTCTGACTGACTGGTAGCGGTTTTTTAAATAGTTCTCGAACCAGCTTGGGTCAATGTTCATTTTTTTGCATTTTTCTAATAAGATGGTATGGTGTACACTATCAAAAGCTTTAGAAAGATCGAGTAGTAGTAGCAATGATATTTTCTTATTATCTATATTTTTGTATATTTCATCTGATATTTTCAATAAGGCAGTTTCAGTTGATAATTTTGGCCTGAAACCGTGTTGACTTTTTGCAATAAGTTTATTTTTTTCAAGAAACTCACTTAACTGATTTGCAACAATCTTTTCAAGTATCTTTTATAAAATTGGTAGTAAAGAGATTGGTCTATAGTTAGAGACGTCGTCAGGATTTCCATTTTTAAAACCAGGAATTACATGGGGATTTTTCCATAAATCTGGGTAAATATTGGTAACTATGGAAGTATTGATTATTACCGTCAGATAATATGCTATTACAAATAATGAATCTCTAATAAAACGAAAACAAATTCCATCCGATCCATATGCATTAGAGTCTTTCAGATTTTTTATTACTAAGATTACTGTATTACAATCTACTGTAGTAGGGTTAAAGACATCATTACTTCTATTGAATGCACTATGTTCTTGAAGATTAACATTATTATTATTATTACTACCATCATCACTATTATCATTACCATTACTACCACCATCATTATTATTTACACCATTATCAACATTTCTATTATTATTACTACTACCATCATCATTATTATTACCACCATTACTATTATTGATTTCATTTATTATTTCTTTTTTTGTTTTTTCAAAGGTTTTTTCCCCACTTCAGCGAAAAAATTATTGAACTCTTCTGCTTTAGCACTTACATCTACCTCATCGGGTATAATTGATATGTTACTACTTTTATTACAGTTATTGGAAAGCATGGTTTTAGCAATTTTCCATGTATCAGAGATATTGCCTTTAGCGTTTTGAAATTCATTTTTGTAATACTGTTTCTTACTGTTACTTAATAATGATTTTACTTGTTTCTTATGCTCTGTAAACTTTTCTCTTAAAGGGATATTATCTCTTTGTAGTTTTACTTCATTTTGTAGTTTGTCTCTTTCTTTCATAATGTTTTTTATGTCATCTGTTATCCAAGGAGCGGGGGGACGAAATATTTCTCTTGTCACGAGTGGTGCACATCGATCTATACATGATGATAAGACACTGGTTAAAATTCTTACTTGTTTATTTATATTATCGGTATATAGAATTTCATTTAATTTATGTACTTCATTCATAAGTAAACTACAAAGTAATTCTTGTGAATAATTTCCTAAGCATCTGAATGTTTTAAAGATTGGTTGTCTCTTTGGTTTGCGAATATTTAGGGACGTTACAATTTCCTCGTGGTCTGCTATAGGGCTTGGCATTACGTCACACTTAGTTATCATATGTTTGGAGTTTGTTATTACTAGATCGATTTGGGAAACTGAAGTGGGAGTGATTCTAGTTGGTTTATTTATAATCTGTTCTAGATTTAAATTCTTAATAAGTCTACTTGGAGGGGCGCGGTAGCGTAGTGGTAGAGCTTGCAAACGCGGTTTTGATCCTGCCGCGGTTTGACAGGGAGGAAATCCAACCTGAATCCCCCAGCTCCAACCTGTCTTTGCTCACCGCCTTTCCCATTGGGATTTATTCTGAAACAAAAACCGTCATAAAAAAGAGAGTTGTTAAATGTCCCTAAGGTAAGAACGCAACAGATAATATAGAAATTAGCGTGCAAACATTATGTCGAGATCTATTTATCTATATAAATGGGCCATTTTTCCCTTATAAGTGGAGTGGCTGAGTCAAGGCAAAATACTCAGACTCTTTGGGAAGAGAAAATACAGAAGGGATTCCCAGTCCCCTCGCTCCGCCCCATTCAGTGGACTCTGACGACGCGCAGGGGAACACGGAGGAAGTATTTTACTCCCCTTCCTCGAAATAAGTTACATATTTTGTTTTTGGTTTTAAATATTCTATATGGAGATGTGTGTACACAGGCACTCCCTGAATTGCATAAAAGGGTATTATTAACTTTTTTTTATGTGTGACACCGAAACGGGCAGTGACATTTACTGTCTTCGGGCCCTGGCACCACGAAAACAAGAAAGAGAGTAAAGAGACACAAATGGGAAGTCTTGTAACTTTTCAGTTGTAAAGGGATAGTGAGAGATGTATAACGAATACGCAGGAATATTCAATACAAACGTAGTTCACTTTAAAATGAAGAACATTATAATTAAATATATTGCCAATGTTCAGATTTGGTACGTGCAAGCTCAAGCACTTATTTATAGGCATTAAGTCTAAGAGAATTTAGTATCTACAACATTGTTTCTCAACTTCTTTATTTCTATTATCATCCATCTATATTCTTCTTGTTTCTCTTTACTTGATTTTCCTCATTTTGTTCATTGTTCCCTTCCTCTTCCTGATGGAGCTCTGTCCTTTCTTCTCCGACGAGTCTGCGTTAGACAGGGGTTCCCAACATGAGGTGTGAGATGGAATTTCAAGGTCTGCAACGAAGTAGCTTGTGTTCTTTGAGTGATGGGTCATGTGTTATTACTTATCTGTATGCTAGAAATTAGACTTTTTAATGTTCAAATGTGATAGTTTGGTAGGGGAGTGAACATTAAATATGCATTCCTTAGCGGTGTGGAGCACAGGAAAGGTTGGGAACCACTGCGTTAGACAGTTTAACAATCCCAAACTCGCGAAAGGGGGGCGGTAGGAACTGCAAGGAAGAAAAAAGTGCCATCGGGAGACGTCGAAAGTAAGCGTAACTTGGCCCTCTCCAGCTCCCGGCAATATTGGCATTCATTAACTCTCGCTGTTAATTGGTCCACCGTCGGCTTGCCCTTCTCTCTACTTCCGAACGAGGGGAAATCATCATGATTAAAAGAAAACCTGAGTCCCTTATTAAAAACCTTATTAGCATATGTTTCTTTTCTTAAAGTTAACTTAAACTAGCCCATTCTGATGTTTTGGTCATATTACAAAGCTAGTTTTCGAATTACTTCCCCTGGATCCTATCTGGCTAGCGAATTCCATTTCATAGCCAAAGTTCTGTTTTCGTGTGTTTCTTCTTCTACCTTTTGCGGTTCGTAAGCCAACTTTCTCCCCCCGGCACCGCCGCCGGAAGGAGGTGTGAATTTTGCCATTATCTATGCAGAAATTCCGTCGTCGTCTTCGACCAGATTCCAGTTAATTGAAATTGTTTCTTGAAGATACGAGCTTTCGTTCTTGCATTTTGATGTTGGGGGGGGGGGAGTCCACCTACCTTGAGAAGTGTGGGAGGGAAGGGATAGTTTGGTATGAGGTTAAGGGGTTAGGGAGTGAATACTTCCTTAATCTAGGGCCTTAGTTTAGGCTTCTGTAGACAGATCAAGATCGCTGAGGAGGGATGACGCCGTATAAAATGAAATGCCCTAGAAGGTTACTCCCCTATGAGAGAGTGTCCTGACCCAGAATGTGTCTCATCATCTTCATAGCCCCTTGATATAGCCCCTAATTAGACTCCTTTATTCAGTCCCTAACAGGTAAATCGAGGGGAGGGGATGTTGCAAATGGATAAGGCTGATGACAAGGGTAAGAAGCCAAGAGTGTTTTATTGGATTCGAACTGCAGATTCTGTTGAAAGTTTCTGAAGGGCGAGAGTCGTTCATTACTCCGGTAATTTTGCCATTAAGTTAATTAAAGATGCGTTTTAAGCCTCGAAGATCGGTGTGGGAAGGATGGGTGAGGCACTTGGAAGTTTATATATATCTTTTACTGGGTGCCATTATTATTATTGATTCTCAATATATGCCTTTGTGTTTTTGTTTTTGTGGATAAGTCCAGAAATGTCTTCAGCTTGTTTTTTTCTGGACGTTAAACTTGTGAATTAACAGGGTGACCTTGACCTTTAATTTACGTATGTATTGGCTGGCGTAATCACTTTTCTATCTTGGTTGGCAGGGATAAAACTACAACAGTCACCACTTTTTTTCCTCTGCTGTTACTCGAGAAAAACCATTTGAAGTGGCAGATACAAATGTTATTTATTTATTTATTTATTTTTATGACAAGGGTTGCTCATAAACTTTTTAAAGAGAAAGGAGTTTTTATTTTTATTTTATAAGGAAAGGAGTGCCTGCAAATTTTTTTTTCTTCTTAAGGAAAAAGAGGGGTACCTAGGAGTTATAATTTTTCAATGGAAAGTGTTGCATAGGAAATTATTATTTTTTTAAGAACATAAAAGTGGCTGGGATTTTTTTTTCTCAAAGGAAATGGGAGTGATTAAAAACTTTTCTTTATTATTTTGTTGGAAAGAGAGGGTGCTCTAAAAGTTTTATTTGTATTATTTAAAGGAAAGTGTTACACAGAGACTTATGTAAAGAAATGGAATATTTTTTTTTTTTAAGGAAAAGAGTCTCCTAAGACTCTTTTTTATATTTTATTTGGAAGAGAGGTGCCTAGTCTTTTTTTAAAAAGAAAAGTGGATGCCTAGGGATTTTTTTTTAAATGAGGTGTGCCTTTTTAGGAATAGATGGAAGGTGCCTAAGGATTTTCTTTAAAGAAAAGTGGTTGGCTAGGGATTATTTTAATGGGAAGGGTTCCTTTTTTGGGAAAAGATGGCAAGTTTTAAGAATTTAGTTGTAAAATAGTGAATGTTTATGTAGTTTTTCAATGGAAGGGGTTCCTTTTTAGCTGTAAAATAGTGAATGTTTATTGAGTTTTTCAGTGGAAGGGGTTCCTTTTGCGGAAAAGATGGTGGGTTCTTAAGGATTTTACCGAGAGTAAAGTGAACAGCCAGGGATATTTAATGGAAGGAGTTTTATTTTTTTGTTTTTAGGAAAAGATGGTGAGTTGGGAATATTCCTGGGAATTGGATGGTGGGAATTATTTGAAGTAGTATCCGGCAGAGTGTATTTTCATAATTGATCGGCCATTAAGTGTTTTAATCTCTTGATAGCAATTAAGGCGAAGCGATAATTGAGTTCTGAGCGATATTTATGGTTATTGTACATCAGAGAACGTCATGTTGCTACTCCTCTTCCTCCCTATTCCTCCTCCTCCTCCTTCTCCTCCTCCTCCTCCTCCTCCTCTATTGATTTTATTAATCGGCGAAAATGACTGTTTTAGAACCTCTCTCTCTCTCTCTCTCTCTCTCTCTCTCTCTCTCTCTCTCTCTCTCTCTCTCTCTCTCTCTCTCTCTCTCTCTCTCTCTCTCTCTCTCTATATATATATATATATATATATATATATATATATATATATATATATATATATATATATATATATATATATATATATATATATATATATATATATGTGTGTGTGTGTGTGTGTGTGTGGTTACCTAATTGATTACCTAATTGTGTTTACGGGAAAGAGCCCAAAGCTCGTATCTTCCCGTCTCCTGATCGGTTCCATTTTATACTTAGTGATACTTATCATACCTGTCCTTAAAACTATGGATTGAGATAGCATTAACTACCTCCTCGCTTAGCCAATTTCAATTATCAACTACTCTTACACTGAAAAAGTATTTCCTTACATCCTGCAAACAAGTTTTCTTACGAAGCTTCAAACTATGACCTCTAGTTCTAGAGCCAGCCATATCAAAATATCGATCCCTATCCACTCTATCATAACCATGAAGGAATTTAAAGACTGTCACCATATCCCCCCTCACTCTTCTAGCTTCGAGTGATGGTAAGGCTAATTCCCTCAGCCTCTCATCATAACTGAGATTGCGTATTTCTGGCACCAGTTTCGTGGCATGTCTTTGAACTTTTTCAAGCTTAGCTATGTGCTTTTTCAAGTGCGGATTCCAAAAGGGGGCTGCATATTCGAGTTTTGGCCTCACATAGGTTACATAAATATTTCTGAACATTTCCTTGTCCATGTGCCTGAAGGCTACCCTTACATTTGATAAGAATGCATATGCTGCCCTTACTATGCCATTTATATGTATTTCTGGAGACAAATCTGCCAGTATGTTTACTCCTAGATCTCTCTCATTTTCTGTCTCTTGAAGTTGTACTCCAGCCACCGAGTAGTCAAGCTTGGGACTTCTTGCACTTGTACCCATTCTCATTACCTTACATTTTGAAGTATTGAATTTCATTAGCCACTTTTCTGACCACTCATGCAGATTATTTAGATCCTCCTGAAGTTCTCTACCATTGTTCTCGTTTTTTACTTTCTTCACAATCTTTGCATCATCTGCAAACATATTCATGAATGAATTTACAGACTCTGGTAGGTCATTTACATATACAAGGAACAAAAGTGGCCCTAAAACTGAACCCTGTGGAACACCACTACTAACTCTTCTCCATTCAGACACTGAGTGTCTTACTCTAACCCTTTGTTCCCTTCCTTCTAAGTAAGTTTTTATCCATTCCAAAACATTTCCACCTATTCTAGCCATTGATTGCAGCTTCCTAATAAGTCTCCCATGTGGAAAAGTGTCAAACGCTTTCTGGAAGTCTAGGAATATGCAATCTGCCCAGCCCTCTCTTTCCTGTAAGATTTGGCTTACCTCATCATAAAATTCTAATAAGTTTGTTACTGTTGATCTACCTTCTCTGAAGCCATGTTGCCTCACTGACAAAAAAGTTGAAGGATTCCAAGTGAAGAGAGATATGTTTCCTTAGTAGTTTCTCCATAAGTTTGCAAACTATGCTGGTCAAGGAAACTGGTCTATAGTTCAGAGCCGTATCCCTCCTTCCCTTTTTGAAGATAGGTATCACATTTGCTTGTTTCCAGCATCTTGGAATCTCCCCTGACTCCAGTGACTCCTTAAATATGATACTTAGTGCCACTGATATTGTGTTTGCGCATTTTTTAAGCACATGAGGGGATATGTCATCAGGACCTGTAGCTTTATGAACATCTAAATCCATCAGCGCTTTGCATACCTCTGTGGCTGTAAGGTTGATGTTCTCTAATACCGGCCCTTGAGCTTCTATCACTGCAATCTGAGGGGGTGGGGTATTTTCTACTGTAAATACTGACTGAAACTCCTTGTTAAATTCTTTGCAGATCTCTTCATCCGTCTCAGTGATGCTTCCATCCGCTCTCTTTAGCCTTAAAACCTGTTCTTTTACCTTCAGTTTTCCTCTGATAAAGCTGTGGAAAAGCTTGGGATTTTCTTTAGCCTTCCTGGTGATGTCCCTCTCATAGTCTCTCTCTGCCTCTCTCCTTTTACTTAGGTAGTCATTTCTTGGTCTTTTGTAGGTTTGCCAGGCATTTATGTTTTTTCTCCTCCTATACCTTTTCCAGCATTTGTCTTTCCATTCCTTAGCTCTTTTACACCCATTATCGAACCATTTCTCTCTGGCATGAATTACACCTACTTTGGTGACAGGTATGCAGCAATCTACTATCTTCCCATATTTCTCACAAAAGATGTCATACATTTCTTGTACAGATTTGTTGTAAAATAAGGTTCTCCAGTCAATAACTGCAAAAAGCTCATTCATTTTGATGTATCTCCTTTCGGATAGTTCCTCCTCATGTCCTCAGTGCCTCTACTCTCAGGAAGAATATCTTCAATGATATACTCCATCAACAACACACAGTGGTCACTCTTTCCAATTGGTGGTTCATACTCAATTTTTTCAATATCCAACACATTATCTGTGAACACTAGATCAAGTAGTGATGGCTCATCCCCACCCCTGGCCCTTGTTGGTTCCATTACATGTTGGTGTAGGAAATTCCCTTGTACGCAATCTAGGAATCTTGCCCTGAATGAGTCCTCACCACTGTGTGGGTCAAAATTTATCCAATCTATCTCTTTATGATTAAAGTCTCCCATAATCAAAATCCTACATTTTTTTTCCCTTGCCATGTTAACAACTGAGTTTATGACCTCAATAGTACCTATATGACTTTCCTCATAAACTTCAAGCCTGTGTGTGTTATTGACTGTGTGTGTGTGTGTGTGTGTGCGTGTGTGTATGTATGTTGAAGGATATCTCTGAATATCAGTGCAGTGTAGGGCATCAGAGAGTAATGTACTTTTACTCAAGACAGCAAGACACCATGCTTCAGATATCTCCTTGGGAGAGAATGTGCTAGAGAGAGCTCCTCCCATGGAGGTACAGGTTTCTTTGCCATAAATGATATTCAATATGGAGTTCATCTGGAAAAAAATATTGTGCCCGAAGGAAGAGGATCTTTCTCACCATATTTTTTTTTTCAAGTAATTTTTTTCTTGTCATTGGCATGATTTAACTGAAGATGAACTTTGGCGAAGAGATCTGTTACCTCTTTGAGAGAACCTCGCTACAAACTTTCTGTATAAGGAAGTAACTGAATTTTTGCATATTGATGCCTAGAGTGAAACACACAGTCTTCTTGAATGTTCTTCTTATAAATATATATATATATATATATATATATATATATATATATATATATATATATATATATATATATATATATATATATATATATATATATATATATATATATATATATATATATTTATATATATATATATATATATATATATATATATATATATATATATATATATATATATATATATATATATATATATATATATATATATATATATATAATCAAATAAGCACATTACCACATGTGAAACCATGAATCATTTTTACCCCGACTGGGACTTGAACCTAGGATTTATAATTACTAAGCCAAGGCGCTACCAAGTTGGTCCCGAATGAGATTGGGAGTCGAATTAAATGCGAAAACGAAACCGCGAGTGAGGTTGGGGGAAACTGTAATATGAACATGGTGGCATGCAGAGAGAATGCGTTCATTCCTAGTATACCAGATATAAGCTGTAAGGTCTGCTTCCCTTTGAAACCTTCTGTGCTGTAGTTGGTAGCGCTTTGGCTTAGTAAATATAAGTCCTAGGTTCAAGGACCGTTCGGGGTAAAAATGATTATATATATATATATATATATATATATATATATATATATATATATATATATATATAT
Organism: Halocaridina rubra; assembly: GCA_037179515.1. Classification (NCBI taxonomy): domain Eukaryota; kingdom Metazoa; phylum Arthropoda; class Malacostraca; order Decapoda; family Atyidae; genus Halocaridina; species Halocaridina rubra. The sequence continues at coordinate 68,897 of JAXCGZ010000307.1, forward strand.
ATATATATATATATATATATATATATATATATATATATATATATATATATATATTTTATTTATTTATTTATTCATTAAATAAATTGCTTATTCCATTCGGATAGTTTTATAGAATTTTCATTTGTATTTCACATTATGGTGTTAGTTTATATTCTTTAAGCATTCTTCTTCTTCTTTTTTCTTCCTGTAAGGTTAGGTTAGGTTAGGTAGAGGATACTTAGCTTGGGGTAGTTTAAGTATTAGTGGCTATATTTTTTCAAAGCCAGTGTATCTACAAAACATTGCAATTATATTTTTGTGTATTATGTGTGTGTGTGTGTGAGTGTATATGTGTGTGTGTGTATGTGTGTGTGTGTGTGTGTGTGTGTATTTAGCTCTTTTTACTGAAGATAAATGCTCGATTTCTTACACAGTGTATACCTAGGATACCATATTATTAGTTAGCTAGGCACACACAAATGGATATCATAAACGCATCTGACGCGATTCTGTGTATGACTAGGATCCCGTACGGGATCCTAGCCATACACACAACCACGTCAAATGCTTTTATGAAATCCATTTGTGTGTGTCTAGCTAACTAACAATATGGTATCCTAGGTTTACACTGTTTAAGAAATCGGGCCAAAATCATGCTAATTAACGAGATTTAACGGTTCAGTCTGGTCACACTTCCTGTAAGGCTGGTCAGAAAGTTATCGATTGATCATGGATAGCAGTATATTATAAATTTATTGGAATACAGTCTGTAAGGATGAAGTTAGTCAAATTATCCTTTATATAATGAAAAAAAAAATCATATTTATTGCCATGAGCTCTGGTCAGTAGTAGGACTTCCTCTAAGACTGAATCGGTACATCTATCTTTGGTTTATTGAGTATAAAATCATATTTATGTGATTTAAGCCTGTCATGTTTCATTTGGTAAATGTATCCTATATTTATAGAAACAAAATCTTACTTTGGGGGTTTAGATTTTGGTAAATGTCTCCTATATTTATAGAAACAAAATCATACTTTTGGGGATTTAGATCTGTCAAGTTGAAGTCAATAAATCTATGCTTTGTTTATAGAAGTGAAAATCATACTTATTTATGGGATTTAGCTCTTTACATGGTTAACACCTTGTTTATAGAAGTCAAAATCATACATTTTTATGGGATTTAACCCTTTTCAATCTGTTTCCAAGGCTGGAGCCTTTGTGTATAACGAGGAAATAACTCTTTATTTACGAGATTTAGTTCTCTCAAGTCTTATCCAGCCTGTTCACACTTTGTCCATGGTAGGAACCTTTGTTTAGGTTCCGGTTTTACGTCATGGACTCCCTTTTCTACTAAGGGCTAGGACGGTTGCCTTCTTGCGAAGGACTTGTTTTGGCAGATGTAATCGTTACCCTGAGTGCATGCCTTTGCTAACCTGTTTATAGGGCGGAAATTCCTATTTATTTATAGTATTTAGATATTCTCAGTCTAGTGATACTTGAAGCCTTTGTTTTTAGAGTGGAAAATCCTACTTAATTTTTAAAGATTTAGGTCTGTTCCATCCAGTCATATTTCCTTTAAGATTAAAGTCGGTGGAAATAATTTTCTTCTTGGCTCTTAGTGAATTAATCCTGTGTTGGTGATGAAGAAGAGCCCTTGTCGCCACATCTGGTCGAGGCCCTTCAGTCTCTCGCCTCTATTAGTGCCACACAGGGGGAAAAAAGGTGGAAGGCACTGTGTGTGTGTGTAGGGTGGGGTGGGGGTGGGTGGGTGTTAGTGTTCTTTTCTCTCTCCTCCTTATCTATATATTTTCATTTTTCTCCTCCTCTGTTGTTGTTTTTGGTTTGTCTTCTTCTTCTTCTTCTTCTTCTTCTTCTTCTTCTTCTTCTTCTTTGAATACCCAATGTATGTTGGAAATAAAGTCTTATTATTATTATTATTATTATTATTATCTTCTTCTTCTTCTTCTTCTTCTTCTTCTTCTTCTTATTATTATTATTATTATTATTATTATTATTATTATTATTATTATTATTGTTGTTGTTGTTATAATAATAATAATAATAATAATAATAATAATAATAATAATAATAATAATAATAATAATAATAATTAGCATAATGATAATAAAGCCGGTTTTACGTCATGGACTCCCTTTTCTACCAAAAGGATTTGTTTTGGCAGATGTAATCATTCCCCTGGGTGCATGCCCTTCCTAACCTGAGACCGTGGAGGGACGCGAACACTCGACCTGCCGCCTCAGAGTAACGGACGCTACCGCTTGCCACGGTGACTACGAATTAGTATAATAATAGTAATAATAATAATAATAATAATAATAATAATAATAATAATAATAATAATAATAGTAATAATAATTAATAATAGTAATAATATAAAATGACGGTGAAAATTGTGATGGTAATAGTTATTAAAAATTAAGTATTTTACCACGCGCACAGAATATATTTCATTTAAGACTGCTGAAAAAGGTGATGAATGCGAGAGTTGATGGGTTAAATGCTAGAGGGAGGCCTAGGTTTGGGTGGATGGATGGAGTAAGGAGAGCCGTGGATGATAGGAGGATGGATGTGAGGGAAGCAAGTGAGCGTGCTAGGAATAGGAATGAGTGGCGAGCAATTGTGATGCAGCTCTGATGGGCATCTGCTGTTACCACGGGGCTGCGTCTTGCAGAGGTAGCCCTGTGGTAGGGGCTGTAGGGGAGTTGGCATTTATGAAGCGACGCAGGTTGTGGAAGAACCGGGAGGATGGGCTGTGGCACTCCAGCAGTGCCATCTGAACGGTCGCTAGCTCCCTTGTCATTGCCCATAGAGCAGAGTAATCTCCTTATTGTTTCTTTTTTTATGTTGGCTACCACCCTGTTGGGGGAGACAGCCAAGGTAGATAGAATTTTCAGTAGTTTTGTATAATAAGAGTCATGCTGTATACTGATTAATAAATCCGAAACCATTGGATTTCGAAAAGACCGAGGAAGAGGTGGAGGAGGAGAGGTGATAGAAAAGGTGAAGCAGGAGGAGAAACAATATGAGTAGGATGAGGGTGAGGAAAATGAGGAACAAGATGAGGATGAGAAGGATGAGGAAGAGGAGATGTAGATGAGGAAGAGGAGGAGGCGAAGGGGGAGGATGAGGAGGAGGAGGTGGTGTCAGAAATGGGAGATGTGACAGTTGGCATTCTCTCAGCTGGTCCGACCATGACAGCTCTTGCATTGAGATGTTCCAGCCATTCCAGTTATTGTCCAGCATTGCTAATTTAGCTCCTCTCTCCGAAACGGCAGTTAGATCAAATATTACTACTGCTGGAGGAGACCGAAATCTGTGTGTGTGTGTGTGTGTGTGTGCTCGCGCGCTCGGAAGCTACAATCCCTCATGTCGCTAAAGGCGAGAGTCTCGAGGTTTAGCTACGGGGTCCTAGCCTTTCGCTACGGGGTCCTCATCTTCCCGCAACCCTTGAGGATTTCTTGTCAAATGAGAGGGGTGGGGTTGAGAGGGTGGTTGGGGTGAGCTGTTGAGCAGTCGGGTCTGGGTGGGCTTTTGGGGGATGGATGGGGTAGGCGGGACTGGGAGAGGGAAGAGGAAAGGAAGGGGGAGAAAAAGTTGGTGTGAAGGTGACTAACGACTTTCATTTGGTGACAGCTGACGGTCCAACAATTAATAGAAGTGTCCACGTCGCTGGGATTATGGACGTCTTCTTCTTCTTCTTCTTCTTCTTCTTCTTCTTCTTCTTCTTCTTCTTCTTCTTCTTCTCTTAGATTTGTTTATATTTTTCTTATTCTTCTTTTACTACACTAGTACTTATTCTTCTGTTAATGCGGTAGCTGGTCTTCCTCTCTGGCGTAAATTGAACTTTAGAAAGATAAATACTTTTTTTTTTAAATATACCTTTTGCGCCTCTTGGAAGGCAGTCTCGAAGTACATGAATTTGTATGTATGTTATAATGCTTCTATCCCACTTTATTTATTATTATTATTATTATTATTATTATTATTATTATTATTATTACTACTACTACTACTACTACTACTACTACTACTACTACTACTACTACTACTACTACTAAGTCTTTAAAGAAAATATTAGCAAACTTCTCAGCATTCTAGCTCGAATAGGTTGCCGGTATTATAAAGAGTTTGTCAGGGTTCTTTGACTGAAACAAATGGGTGGTAACTTATCGAGCTTCCACGATTCGATTACATTTTCTTGTATTTATTAAACATTGCTTTTCAACCTTATTTCCCAATTTTACTTGCATGCTATGAATCCTCAGTGTAGTAACTTTGCATCTGTTATCATACTATGGGACCTTGTTCCTCGGAGACAAAGCAGAGCTGGCCTCTAAAAGAGAAAAGAGGGGTTTCGCGTCCTGACCTTGCACTAAGGACACCCTTTGTTCGTTTGATAGCTTGTTTTTGTTCCTTACATGTATATATTTCTTATTGCTAAAACCTGATAATAAAAATATGTTTATAGCTTTAAGAATTTTCTTATTTTACATGTTTTTTCTCTATTTATAGGCCTAATAACATCTTTTATGTCTGTGTTTTTTTTCGGCCTAAAATGTATATTATTTGAAAATTATCGATTGCTGTGAAATGAAACCTGAAATTCTTTCACCGTAGACCTTTTCCCTCTAGGAGAAGCTGAAGTAAGCTACAATTCTTCTTCTTCTTCTTCTTCTTCTTCTTCTCCTTCTTTTGTCTCTTTCTTCTTCTTCTTCTTCTTCTTCTTCTTCGTCTTCTTTCGTCTCTTTCTTCTTCTTCTTCTTCTTCTTCTTCTTCTTCTTCTTCTTCTTCTTCTTTTGTCTCTTTCTTCTTCTTCTTCTTCTTCTTCTTCTTCTTCTTCTTCTTCTTCTTCTTCTTCTTCTTCTTCTTCTTCTTCTTCTTCTTCTTCTTCTTCTTCTTCTTCTTCTTCTTATTATTATTATTATTATTATTATTATTATTATTATTGTTATTATTGTTATTATTATTATTATTATTATTATTATTATTATTATTATTATTATTATTATTATTATTATTCACACCGTAGTAGTTTAAGAGCTTATAATATTATTTTGCATAACCAACCACTGGGGAGCAAACTATCTCAACTCAGTGCAGGCCCCATACCCCGTGTGAATGGAGAATTTAGGTATCAAGGATGGTATATGGCTGTAAAGCTTATAAGCATAAGCAACAACTCCATCAGGCTAATGATATACAACGACCCCAAATGAACTTTGAAAAAACAGCTGAGAAATCTTATTTTATATTATAAATTCCAGCCACGGGTGGAATAAACCAACTCATATCGTGGCGGTCCCAACCTGGATCATTGGACAGGGATGGTGTCAGGAAGGGCATCTGGCTGTAAAATTCTGGGGCATAGACTACAGTAGTCTCAAAGAATTAATGGTGACAAACAGCTGAATGTGGGATTAACTGCTGGTAATAAATATTGCTTAATAAAGTACAATCCGGCCACTGGGGGAAACAAACCATCTCATCTCGGTGCTGGCACCAAGCCCAGGTGAATGTAGAGGGTTGTTGTCAGGGAGTTCATCCGGTCATGATATAGTGAGTCAGAACCAATGCTATTCTCCTGGAGGCTACTGTAAGAAACAGCAGTTCCATATGAACATAGGAAAAATTGCTCAAAATTATTTTGTTTTTGGCAAAATCCACCCACTTGGGAGACAAACTAACTAAGTCCCGGATCATAGGAGAGGGTTGGCGTCAGAAAGGGCATCCAACAGTAAAACTGACCCAAGCCAAAAATCCAATACTTGCCCCCGAAGACTAATGAAAAAAAGCCACCCCAAATGAGCTTTTGGAAAACGTCATGTAATCATTTCCTACTAGTAGGAGTAGCAGTACGGCGTCAGTAGTAGTAGTAGTAGTAGTAAATACATCATTACAAGCATTGTTAACAGCAGTCGGCCCGGCAATGACCATGGCATTAGTACTGTCATTAGTGGTTTAGATGACCACTTTACTACTTAGCAGCCAAGGGTCTCTCTCTCTCTCTCTCTCTCTCTCTCTCTCTCTCTCTCTCTCTCTCTCTCTCTCTCTCTCTCTCTCTCTCTCTCTCTCGCTCTCTCTCTCTCTCTCTCTCTATATAT
>JAXCGZ010000308.1:0-82500 GCA_037179515.1 Halocaridina rubra
GTCTTCTAAGGCTGGAATATCTGCTGCTATTGTATCATCAACACTGACTACTACTACTGTGGCTTCCTTGGGTGTTCTTTCTAAAGTTACTCTTAAGATTAAATTGAATGGAAGGATAGTTGAGGACTCTGATGGACACATAGCTCTGAGAATTTTGTGAGTGAAACACTTGTTACACCGGTAAATCTTCATGTGCACCCTGCATCTATCATTTTCTCCATGGCTTCTACATCCTTGAGCACTAAGATACATGGTTACTGATTGGTGCATGTTGTATTGGCAGGCCATAACTATCACAGAGTTAGGCTGTCTGTGCTTCCTGATCTATATTAGGTCAGAGCTTTATGAATCAACATAAAAGTGTCAGACAGACCTCCATTGAATGTGTGTGGGCTGGAAACTTCTACCATACCTCCTCTGGCTCATTTTGCAAATCTGACTGATGATTATAGGCTTATTGCTGCTAAGTCGAGAATATACAGTGAACCTGATAAAAGATTAATCTCATCAGAAATTGAAAGTCTTTTCTCAGAAGGAGTCACTGAACCCAGCAATTTGCCTTGGAGAGCTCAAGGTTTAGTCATAACTAGTGAGCGACAAAAGAATAGAATGTTTGTAGACTATTCGTGGACTATCAACCGATTTATGCTGTTGGATGCTTACCCTCTTCCAAAAATTGATGAACTGGTGAATAAAGTGGCTCAGTATCGATTCTTCAGCACAATCAACCTAAAATCTGCCTGTCATCAAATTCCAATATGTATCGAGGAGAAACCATACACAGCTTTTGAAGCTTATAATCAGCTTTACCAACTTATCCGGATCCCATTTGGGGTAACCAATGGTGTTGCTTGTTTCCAATGGATAATGGACCAGTTTATTGCTGACAGTGATCTTGACAATATTACTGTCTGTGGGAAAACTAAAGAGGAGCACGATACTAACCTTGGAAGATTCATGGAAGCTGCTAAGTGGACAAATTTGACCTTTAATCTTGATAAGTGTTTGTTTTCAGTTTCATTCATAGTTTTCTTGGGTTATACTGTCTCTGATGGGAAGATTAAACTCGATTTAGAATGTCTTTGGCCATTATGGGACTTGCCCATTCCACATGATATTGCTTCATTACATCGAGCTCTTGGTATGTTCTCATACTACTCACAGTGGATAGCAAGCTACTCTGAGAAAGTTGTTCTTCTAATTCGGGCTAAAACGTTTCCAAACTCTGAAGCTGCTAAGGAGGTATTTAAACGATTATATATTGAAATTGAGAACTCGGTAGTACAATCCATTGATGGAACTATCCAATTTGTGGTAGAGACAGATGCATCTGAGCATGCTGTGGCAGCCACTCTGAATTAGTCAGGAAGACCCGTGGCCTTCTCTTCTAGGACTCTTAGTTCTAGCCAAAGGAAACTTTCTGCTATAGAAAAGGAGGCATGTGCAATAGTAGAAACACTTTGCAAATGGCGTCACTATCTGACTGGGTGTCATTTTACTCTTATTACCGATCAGAAATCTGTGGCTTTTTTGTTGGACTCAGAGAAATCAGGCAAAATAAAAAAATGACAAAATACAGAAGTGGAGAATTGAGCTTGCCTGTTACAATTTTGACATTCATTATCGGTCTGGCAAGGATAATATTCCTGATGCTTTATCAAGGGTGTATTGCTCTGCTGTGGGTATAGAAACTTTACTGAATTTCCTTAATTCACTCTGCCACCCTGGTATAACACGAATGGCGCATTTTGTTAGGATGCACAACCTTCCTTTTACTGTGAAGGAGGTAAAAAGGGTAACTTCCTCATGTCCAGCTTGTGCTCAGTGTAAGCCAAGTTCTATCAACCTGAATCATCTCATTTGATCAAAGCAACCGTTCCATTTGAATGACTTAGTATTGATTTTAAAAGACCACTGCCATCCTCATCAAATAATCAGTATCTGCTGACTGTTATTGACGAAATTTCTAGGTTCCCATTTGCATTTGCATGCCCTGATATGAGCTCACAGACTGTTATCGGCTGTCTTAGTCGAATGTTTGCAATAATTTGGCATGCCTGCATACATTCATTCTGATAGAGGAGCTTCGTTTATGTCAGCAGATGTCCACCATTTTCTCAACAGCCGAGGGATTCCTACTAGTCGCACTAATCCACATAATCCCCAGGTTAATGGACAGTGTGAGCGATACAGTGGAGTGATCTGGAAATCTATTGCTCTTGCACTAAAATCAAAACATCTGCTTGTTTCTCATTGGGAACTTGTTTTACAGGATGCCCTACATTCAATCCGTACTCTACTTTCAACGGCTACAAATGCTACTCCACGTGAGTGCCTGTTTGCTTTCCAACGCCGGTCAACCAGCAGATATTCTCTCCCAAAGTGGCTTTCTTCCCCAGGGCCTGTCCTAGTAAAATGCCATGTCAGAGAATCCAAGAGTGACCCTATTGTTGAAGAGGCAGAACTAATAGAAGCAAATCCTCGGTATTCCCACATATGTTTCTCTAATGGCAGGGAAACTACTGTATCAACTCGACACCTGGCTCCAGCATATGATGTTCAGAATATTACTCAGAAGACTGATAACTCTCAACACCTGGTTTCTGCATATGATATTCAGAATGCTACTCACAGGATTGATAATTTTCATTCTCCTGCTGCTGAAAGTGTAGGTATTGTGAACAGACAAGTATACAACAGTAATGAAACGAATCAACCAAATGATGCCAGTCGACCTGATTCTTTGGGCGTCCCAATGACTCAGGGAGCTCAGCATCCTTCACTCTCATTTGAAAATGAGATGCCAATACCTTTGTGTAGATCTGAGTGCCAACGTCGACCTCCAAATCGCTTAGATTTTTAAATTACTGTATATGAATGTTTTTGTAGCATACTTTCTAGTATTATAATATGCTTATTGCTATAAGCCATTATATATGTTGTATGCTTTGATATAGTGATTTCTTTTCAGTATGGGTGAATGTTATAATATTTTCTAAATGTAGTCTTTCATTTTTTTTTTCATTATATACCTTCTAATTGTAAATATAATTTCTAATTCTCTTACCATTGTTTATTTTATTTGCAGATGCTTGTAGTAGTAGTTATGTAGAATAAAGCCTTAAATACTACTATGACTTATTACATGTAGCACATTTTTGGATCTGCATTTGAAAAAGCATATTAATTAAGCTGGAAAGCGTTGAAAGGTATTGTACCATCATGTTTCTTATTCAATGAAGGCTTGACCTGGAATTGTTTTGATTCTTATCTGTATAAACATATAAATACCCCTTAGGCTGTGTCCTGACCTTATCTTTATAAGCATAATATTATCTGTATAATAACTCCCCAGAGTACATTATGTAGTCCGCATCAACTGTATATATTTTGACCATTCTGATCAATAAAAGAACTCTTCTATAAGTTTCCGTCAAATCTTCAAAATGTAACCTCATCATTTTCACTCCTTCCTTGCCCCTGCATCGCACAACATGCTATGAAACTGGTGCCAGAACTATGCAATCTCAATTATGAGGAGAGGCTGAGGGAATTAGACTTACCATGGGGAATATGGTGACAGGTTTTATATTTCTTCATGGTTCTGGCAGTGGAGAGGGACCGATATTTTGATACGGTTGCCTCTAGAAGTAAATGTCATAGTTTGAAGCTTCATAAGAAAACTTTTTTGCAGAATGTAAGGAAGTACTTTTTGTTAGTGTTAGATTAGTTGATGACTAGAATTTGTTAAGTGAAGAGGTAGTTAAGGCTAAAACAATTCATTGTTTTAAGAACAAATATGATAAGTATCATAGATTATAAAAATGAAACCGACTAGGAGACGGGGAGCTACGAGAATAGGGATTTTTCCCATAAACACAAATAGGCAATTAAGCACACAAACATAGCATGCATGTATATATTATGTATTGAAAACAGGCAGAGAATCTCTTTACTATCTCCACAGGAAACAAAAATAAAAGAATAAAAAAAGTATTCCGTTGCTTATCAAAAGCGTCAGAAGTTGTTATTACTTCAGTCATTGAAAGTCTTTACTATTACAGTTAAGTTTCAAGCGTCAGATGTTGTTATAAATTAAGTCATTGAAAGTGTTCTATTGCAGTCAAGTTTCATGGCCACATATCATTTGAGAGTCGAGAAGAGATTTATTCACAATCTTATCAATATATATTAGTACGAAGTCAAAATATTCTTCGAATGTGAGATATCTGTTAGATGTAGCGTGTTAAATACTGTGAAGAAGTTACAGCAAGAAGTTTTTCTTTATTTGTGATTTGGATTTATTCACTATTCTTTCACAGTCTATAAAAGAGAACAACTGTTGGATTTTGGTCTTTGACCTCTCCATAGCTTACCAAATATACTGGGACCTGACGCATATATGTCGAAGATCCGATATCAAGAAAAGGAAAAGAGGCTCTGAATCTTCCAAAGATGCATTACTGGTTCCAAGTACGGCTTTGGTCAGAGATAACATGGATTTTCTTGTTTTGCCATATTCTACAATGCCTGGCGTATCAATGTGAGTCTGCAGTATATTGTTTGTTATGGTTTTTCAACAAAAATCTAATCGTATTACACACAGGTCTGACTGGTAAATACCAAATTCAAGTTTTTCATGCCCGAGACCCAGGGCTAATACATGACCATGTGGCAATGGCTATATGACTCTTAATTTGGCTCGAAATAGTGAAGGGCATGGAAATAAGGTGAAAAATTTATAACAATTGTAATATCAATTTCACCTAATACAATAGTAATTATAATCTGAGATTTTACAAACCTACAGATTAACAAAACAGACATAAATACATTAATAATTAATATAATTAATATAAACCTACAGATTAACAAAAACAGACCTAATAACATTAATGATGAATATAAACCTACAGATTAACAAAAACAGACAAAAACCAACAAGGAAATAATAATAATTGATATAACTTTGAACTGATATCAAAAGTGAAATGGAACCTGGGAGGAGAGCAATAAACTAATACACAATAACGAATATACAATACGAAACACATGGAGCTTCAGGTGGACGAAAAGCTGGTACAGGGAAGAAACTCCTGGTATGTGGTGACGATCGTTGGATTGGAACTGTACTCTGTTCGCCGGCGTTCTTAACTGGGTATTTAAAACCTCGGACATTGGGGAGGTCTTGGGGCTAAATCGGTCAGCCAAGTAGGGTCGAGGGTAAGGCCAGAAACTTCATTATGACTGGCTGTTCGAGGTGAAGTGAATGCTGATTGGTTGAAAGGTACGCTAATGGGTAGAGCAGCGGAATGTGTAGTTAAAAAGGGATAAAAAGCTTGTTTGGGGTTGTAACAATCGACACAGCTTGATGCACATTAAAAGTTATAAAAAAAGTAATTGATAAAAAAAATATTGAGCTGAAAGTAGATTTGATAATCCTTGTCGAAGCTTTTGAAACTTTTGCTTGTGCAGCTACATTTTTATTATTGATATCACACATCTAATGGTGTACTCATTTAGCCTGTTGAGTCGACAGGTGTGCCACATAAGGGATACAACTACCTTCTACTTCTATTCCCAGGTGGCACGGGTATGGAAACTTTTTGCAAGCTAATCAAAGCTGGGTCCTGGAAACTGAAATGCTCTTGGTAGGAACTAAAATGCACTAAATTTCTTGCTTTTAATGTACTCAGTTCTCATCTTAATGCCTTGATCACCATCAAGTACTTATTTTGCTTAGTCTTTATTGGTTTCCAACATTGTTTTTTATGATATACGTTACTAGTTCCATGTCCCCGAATCAGTAAGGAGCTTGAAAGCAAGTACTTTACTGTCATACATTATTTTCCCCGCCAGATTGCATAAAGGCATTGCTTGAAAATAGTCGCATCACTTCAAACTTCTACCCTGGGATTACTATTCAAGGAAGTGTAACAAATGATACCTTGCCAAATTTCTTCATCGAATTCAAGCAGAATGGTACAATGGTATATTACATGAGGGTCTTGAATGCTACTCAGTTGACTATTGAGAGAGCTGACGATGGTCAATTGTTAACTGACCTCAGTATAGCTACTGTAATTCGAGATAGCGGACATTTTACTTTTAGTAAGAGTGCTGAGATTTGGATATTAAACATTGCACCAGATGACCATGAAGGAAAGAATGCTTCTCTTGAACACGTTGCTCTTGATAATATAGATGTGATTGAAGTTGGGAAAAATAGCACCAATAAACTGAACATCACAACATGCTATTCAGGTATGATAATTTACATATTTTGCTGTCTCTTAATATGTTTTTCTCTCAAAAAGTTCAGAATAATTGAAATATAAGCATTATTATGCTTACGTTTTTGGATGGAAGGGACTGAGAGCAGACTTGTTAGGATTATTATAATAAAATATCATTATGCTTATATTCAAGATGAATATTAGAGCTCTTTGCAGTCTCCTGTATCGACTTTTACATTTATGAACATATCAATGGTCCAAATATATTTCTTGGTCATACTGAGGTTAATCTAGTTAGTGTAAGGTTTTTCCATACCTTAATACTATACTGTTATCATGTTCAGAAGTTACATCTTGTTCATCAACTACGACCTGCCCAGTTTTCCCACATACTACCCCATCTAATGAATGTAAAGGTTAGTGCAAAGGTTACAAAAGGGGCAACATAATAAGAATATTATTAAGCGCCTTCAAACAGTACATTCCTTTTCTTATTACTCCTGTTCAGCACAAACTACTTGATCTCAGCATGTGAACTGTTATCTAACACATCAAAAATATTTCCTGTATTTTTTTTTTTTTTGGTAAAATTCTGTGTAAAGACTAATAGTAGTTCTGTCAAGAGCAACGAGAAAAGGAAAAATATTAAATTTTGGAGAGTTTCATAGACAATGAATATGCATAAATATAGCTAAAATTTTGTGATTTAGCTAAAATCTAGTGCATGTTTTTTACCTTAGCCTAAGGCTTAGGAAATAATAATATTGTGTACAAACACGATATAGTTAGAATCAATAATGTTATTAAGTACAGGTTCATAAAAAAATTTACATAAACTCTGCCATGAAATAAGAAAAATTAACATTGTGCACGCATACGAACCATGCTTTTGTAGAAAAAAAATTGGTATAATACTTCTAGAACATGCAAGTATATGATAATTGATAAGGACCTTCATATATATATACATAAAACCCAAATATATTTTTTCTTTCTTTCTATATGAAGGTACAAGAGCCAACTGGATTTGGATTGCCCTTTTTACTATTTGCATAATGACACTAGTTTGTGTATCTCTGCTTACCTGCTATTTAAAATGCAAACTTCGCAAGTTTGAAATGAGAGCTAACTCCCAAGAAGCTAAGAATGAATATTGCAACGTCCATCAGAACAATGCTAATGAGGATCAAGTGACTGATACCGTTAATCATATCCTCGCCTTGTCTCAACAGAAGGATCTGAGTGATCCAGCAGACCTCAGTGATCCAGTAATAACAAACATCCTTGCAGAGAAAAACCAGGAACTTCATCAAACAAGTTCTAGAAGTTCCCTTCAAAACCACATATACGATGACCCATACCACTACTTTCAACGCCTTGCAATCCCTAACGAGGATAATACAGGTACATATGTACAAATGACAGGGGCATCTCCAAAGGCATATCAGACTGGCACTCAGAAGAACAATGAAGTTTATGGTAGTGACAGTGTAGTAACTTCAGAGAGATCAGAATATGCAGGTGTAGGAAATGAGATGGATCTTTCAGAGTGTAAGGGTCAGAAGTCAGAGATTCCTTACGACACTCTGCAACATTTGACAGCGGTGAAAGTAGAATCACATTATGATATCTTGAACAGCGGCAATGAACAAACTCACGGAGGGCAATGATTTCTTGATTAAAACTCTGAATATGCTGTCCTTTAGCTATCCTTTATAAAAACTGACGGATCTTGTCAAGAAAAGTAATCCCAGGGTGCTCTACGATTATTCATATATATCCTCATAATTCTAGACACATATCAGTCATTCAGATCCTCTAACTTGTCTTGGAGGAGTCATATAAATTAAATTTCTACTGCATCTATGAATTTGGAAGTTTGGTTTCGTTTTTGTCATTACTTTCCACCTCCCAATTACTAAAAATCTTTAAAGGCCTTTTCCATCCCTGCTTAGAATACTGTTCTCACATCTGAAATGTTTCTTATAATTATTCCTTGATAATGTAGAATCTAAGGCTATCAATCTTATTAACTACCCTTCTCTTACTTCTAATTTCAAATTTTTTTTTTCCACAAAAGATATCATCTATTTCTTTTTTCTATCTGTACTACTTCCATCACTGCTCTGAGGATTTGTTAAGTTGCATCCCCCACTGGTGAAGCCATGTAACACACATCAAACAGCCTCGTCACATAGGTACTACGTGGAGATTTGTAGCTTCAAAATTGGTTCAGTGCAGTGACTACTCCTTTCCTTCCACTTCAAGACTTTGGAATCTTTTCCTCCTTCTTTCTTCCATAACTCTTATGACACTTTTCCTCAAAAAGCTCATGTATCGTCATCTCAGCATGAAATATTTTTTTGTCTTCATTTCTTTTACCGCACTTTTCCTATTGCTTCATCATTCTGTTATTTCTGCCTGGTCCTCGAGCTGATGCTTTCTTCTTTTCAAAGTTTTCTTGGTGTGACACCATTGCGGTGTCACACTCATGAAAATAATGTCAAATAATGTTATGTAACGTAATGCAACTTATCTAATCTAACAATTTACTGGGGTATTCAGGTTTAGGTTGGGTTTTGGATTAATCATCATTACAAGAGCGAAATATTTGTAAATTTTTGTTAGTACTCTCTAGGTCTTTTGCTTTACTTAGTATTAATTTCATTGAGAAATTCGAAATGGGATTTGATTAGAAAGACTTTTTTTCTCTGATTATTGTCTGGAATCTCTTATAAGATATTCACTGGGCAAAGAAACTTACAGTGAAGCAAAACGCGTTCAGTATTTAAGTACACATTATCAAGCTTTTATTTTCCACTGAAAGTCATTCAAAAGATACTGGTGTTTCCTCCTGTTGCAAAAAGACTACATAGGTACAGTATATTGAAAATTATTTCAATGGAGAGTCAAAGCTGGATATTGTGTAATTATTCAAACACATTGCTCTACTGTGGGTTTTCTTGCTTCATATTGTGTAAGTGTTAATTAAACACATTGATCTACTGTGGGTTTTCTTGCTTCATATTGTGTAATTGTTAAACACATTGCTCAGCTAGGTTTCATGCTCGATATTGTGTGATTATTCACGAAAAACATTGCTCTACAGTGGTTTCTTGCTTGATATTGTATAATTATTCATGAAACACATTAATCTACTGTGGTTTTTATTTTTGCTTGATATTGTGTGATTATTCATGAATCACATTGCTCTACTGTTTTTTTGCTTGATATTGTATAATTATTTATGAAACACATTAATCTACTGTGGGTATCTTGATTAATATTGTATAATTAATCATGAAACACATTAATCTACTGTGGTTTTTATTTTTGCTTGATATTGTGTGATTATTCATGAAACACATTAATCTACTGTGGTTTTTATTTTTGCTTGATATTGTGTGATTATTCATGAATCACATTGCTCTACTGTTTTTTTGCTTGATATTGTATAATTATTTATGAAACACATTAATCTACTGTGGGTATCTTGATTAATATTGTATAATTAATCATGAAACACATTACCCTACTGTCCATTTCTTGCTTGATATTGTGTGATTATTCATGAAACACATTGCTCTACTGTGGGTTAGTTGCTTGATAATGTATGATTATTCATAAAACATTAATCTACTGTGGGTTTCTTGCTTGATATTGTGTGATTATTCATGAAACAGTAATCTACTGCGGGTTTCTTGCTTGATATTGTGTGATTATTCATGAAACCATTATTGTACTGTGGATTACTTGCTTGATATTGTGTAATAATTCATTGAACACATTGCTCTACTGTGGGTTTTTGCTTGATATTGTGTAATTAGTCATTAAACACATTGCTCTATTGTGGGTTTCTTGCTTGATACTGTGTGATTATTCATGAAATAAATTACTCTAATGTGGGTGTCCTGCTTGATATTGTGTGATTATTTATGAAACACATTGCTATACTTTGGATTTCTTGCTAAATATGTAATTATTCATGACAAACTTTACTCTAATGTGGGTTTCTTGCTTGATATTGTGTGATTATTTATGAAACACATTGCTGTACTGTGGGTTTCTTGCTTGATATTGTATAATTATTCATGAAATACATTAATCTACTGTGGGTTTCTTGCTTGATATTGTGTGATTTTTCATGAAACATTATTGTATTGTGGATTTTTGCTTGCTATTGTGTAATTATTCTTGAAACACATTGCTCTACTGTAGGATATTTCTTGATATTGTGTAATTATTTATGAATCACATTGCTTCACTAAGGGTTTTCTTGCTTGATATTGTGTAATTATTCATGAAACACATTGCTCTACTATGGGTGTTTGCTTGATATTGTGTAATTATTCATTAAACACATTGCTCTATTGTGGGTGTTTGCTTGTTGTTGTGTAATTATTCATTAAACACATTGCTCTACTGTGGGTTTTTGCTTGATATTGTGTAATGATTCATTAAACACATTACTCTACAGTTTGTTTCTTTATCCATTACTGAAATTGTCACTGATCTCCCAGCTCAGAATACTGAATATTAATCAATATCCCAAACAAGTTTTTTCACCATTTAACTGATATTAACAAATGGAAAAGTGGTTTTATTAAGAAATGGAAAACACTATTGCTGAAACATATATAGGTACTGTTCAAAACATAATTTGTATCTTGTTAAAGTCAATAATTAAGACTATTATATTATGAACCGATTTATTTTTACTGCTATCTGGTAAATTTTAAGATTTTCTCTCTCTCTCTTTCTCTCTCTCTCTGTACAAGTTATTATAAACGGGAAAGGCAATGCAGATTAATACCGGTAGTAGTTCTATAGAAAGAAAGACCTTTCAATTACAAAATTTCGTGACTTTAAGAATACAAACAAATATAGCGGACAGAGCTCAGTGTCTTGGGGGTCCCAAACTTTGGAAGAGACTGCCTGAGGACACAATTGAAACAGAAATAGCATGAACAGTCAAACTGAAACTGAAAGGATATTTACACCACAAGTGAAAATATCAATGTATTACATCTAAATGCTTTTATAAGGGAGACCGCTCTATTCCTTCAAACTACCAACCTATTGCCCTAACCTCCTCTACTGGTAAAGTTTTTGAAACCTTGCTCAATGCTCACTTCTTGAAACGCCTTGAATCTAACTCACTTATCTCCGATCACCAGTATGTCTTCCGCAAGGCAAGATCCACTGGTGATCTCCTATCTTATCTTACTCATGTATGGTCATCTTCTCTGAGGAACTATGGGGAGACCTTTGTCATCACCCTTGATATATCTAAGGTTTTTGACAGAGTCTGGCACAAGGCTCTGTTGGCCAAACTCCCTGCCTATGGCTTTACCCCTTCTTTCTGTTCTCTAATTTCCAGTTTTCTTACTGACCATTTTATATCTGTAGTTGTTGATGGTGCGACATCTAGCCCTTTCTCTGTTAAGAGTGGTGTTCCACAGGGCTCTGTTCTTTCACCTACTCTCTTCCTTCTCTTCATCAATGATCTTCTACAATCCCCATCTTCCTCTCTTCTTCATGCCTTTGTTGATGATTCTACCCTTCACATTTCCTCTGCCTTTTCTTCACAACCTTCATCTGTTACTTGTAATCAGTCTCGTATCACTCTTTCTTCTACTCTTAACTCCGATTTGCAGAGAGTATCTGAGTGGGGCACTCAAAACTTTGTTAAATTCAATGCCTCCAAGACAAAGTTTTTGGCTAGCTTTTTATCTTCTTCTCCTCCTGATAACCCTATTGCCTTCGAAACTAATGACATTTACCCTCTTAACTCTATCAACATACAGGTATACCTCACCCAACGTCGTTAATTGGTTCCAGGAGAGACGACTGAAGTTGAAAAAACGACTTAAATCGAATTAGCTTGTCTCTAGGCTAGCCTAGGCTAGGCTATATATATATATATATATATATATATATATATATATATATATATATATATATATATATATATATATATATATATATATATATATATATATATATATAAACAGACGTATATCGTGCATAAACTAATCAATTCAATACACTAGCAGTTTCGCGGAATGA
The DNA here is from genome assembly GCA_037179515.1 of Halocaridina rubra. Lineage (NCBI taxonomy): Eukaryota > Metazoa > Arthropoda > Malacostraca > Decapoda > Atyidae > Halocaridina > Halocaridina rubra. The sequence goes on from JAXCGZ010000308.1 coordinate 12,306, forward strand.
TGAGTGACGACGCCTAACGGTAGATACTGGAACTACTGTACGTATTTTAATAAGATTTTATATACTTTTATTCTTATTTATTGCACAATAACATGATTTTATATGCTTTTGTTTTTATTTATTGTACAGCAACATGATTTCATGTGCTTTTAATGGTTTTCTAGTGATATTATGATTCCAATATTTGTAGCGGACAGACGTAAAGTTGATTATAATGACGTAAACTTTGTTTTTATCTTTTTTTTATTTTTCCATATATCTTTTTGAAAACCGACGTATAATCGAGAACGACTTAACCCGAAACGACATAAGCCGAATTATTAGAAATCCATATAACCTCTAACTTGTCTTGGAGGAATCACATACTCCAAATTTCTAAATCTTCTTCCAAAAAATTGGGGGTTTTGTTTTGTTTTCGTCATTACTTTTCCTCTTTGCAGTTACTTAAAATTTACAAAGGTCTTATCTGTCCCTGCTTAGAATACTGCTCACACTTCTGGGGTGCTTTTTCTTATACTTATCTTCTTGATAGGGTTGAATCTAAGGCAGTCAGACTCATTAATGATCCTTCTCTTACTTCTAATCTGGATTTTCTCTCTCTTCACCGTAAGGTATCTTCCCTTTCGATTTTCTATCGCTACTACTTCCATTGCTGCTCTGATGAGTTGGCGAGTTGCATTCCTCCTCCACTGCCAAGGCCGCGTAACACTCACCAAGCTGCCTCATCTCACAGGTGCTGTGTAGAGATTTGTAGCTCGCTGATTGGTCGGTGCAGTGACTCCTTCTTCCCATCTACCTCCAGACTCTGGAAGTCTCTTCCACTTTCTGTTTTTCCTAATTCTTATGACCTTTCAGCCTTCAAAAAGCAGATCTATCGTCATCTCAGAGCCTAGTCCTCCATATCTCTGGGTCCTCTGTACTTTGACTGTTTTTTTTTTTCTGTCTGTCATTTTCCTTTGTGTGACATTACCTCATCTCTGCCTTGTCCTTAACCTTTTTCTTTTCCTTCGTCTTGGTATTTTCTCGTGCCCGGGACTTTATTGATGAGGGCAGTTTCTGCCTGTCCTGGTGTCACACTCGTAAAAAAGAAATTATGTTAAGATTTTGAGAAATTTATGTAAGATGTCTCTTGTATTGAAGTATATCGTATGAATACCCACTGCATATTTTGTGGAAATAAAGGCATTATTTGGTGAAATAAATTACTTATCTACTCTCTCTAGCTTTCAGTTGCAAGTTACTACGTAATAACAATAATGTGGAAAGGCTGAGGGAGATAGACTTACCATCATTTGAAGGTAGAATGAAGAGAGGAGATTTGGTGATGGCTTTTTAATTTCTTCACGGATTTGATAAAGTGGACAAGGGGCGATACTTTGATGTCGGTGCTCTAGAACTAGAGGTTATAGGCTGATGCTTCGTAAGAATACTACTTTGCAGGATAGAAAGAAGTACTTTTTACTGTAAGAATAGTTGGTAATTGGAATTCGCTAAGCAAGGAGGCTGTAAGTTCTAGCTGCAGTCTAGTTATTGAGGACACATATGATAAGTGTTAGAGAGTAAAATAAGAAAAAATGGATACTGATCAGGAGACAGGGATTTACGTATAGGTCTCTTTATCATTAAGACAATTAGGCAGATCCAAACAGTATGCAATTACCTAATTGTGTTTACCGGAAAGAGCCCAAAGCTCGTATCTTCAAATCTCCTGACATGACTGAGATTGCGTATTTCTGGCACCAGTATCATGGCATGTCTTTGAACTATTTCAAGCTTAGCTACGTGCTTTTTCAAGTGCGAATTTCAAAAGGGGGCTGCATATTCAAGTTTTTGGCCGCACATAAGTTAAATAAATATTTCTGAACATTTCCTTGTCACCCTTACATTTGATAAGAAAGCATATGCTGCCCTTACTATGCCATTTATACATATTTCTGGAGACAAATCTGCCAGTTTGTTTACTCCTAGATATCTCTCATACTCTGTCTCTTGAAGTTGTACTCCTGCCACCGAGTAGTCAAGCTTCGGCCTTCTTGCACTTGTACCCATTCTCATTACCTTACCCTTAAAAGTATTGAATTTCATTAGCCACTTCTCTGACCACTCATGCAGACTATTTAGATCTTCCTGAAGTTCTCTACCATTGTTCTCGTTTCTTACTTTCTTCACAATCTTTGCATCATCTGCAAACATATTCATGAATGAATTTACAGACTCTGGTAGGTCATTTACATATACAAGGAACGAAGGGAGCCCTAAAACTGAATCCTGTGGAACTTCACTACTAACTCTTTTCCATTCAGACACTGAGTGTCTTACTCTAACCCTCTGCTCTCTTCCTTCTAAGTAAGTTTTAATCCATTCCAAGATATTTCCACTTATTCTAGCCAATGCTTGCAGCTTCCTAATAAGTCTCCCGCATGGAACAGTGTCAAATGCTTTCTGGAAATCTAGGAATATGCAATCTGCCCAGCCCACTCTCTCCTGTAAGATTCGGCTTACCTCATCATAAAATTCTAATAAGTTTGTTATTGTTGATCTACCTTCTCTGAAGCCATGTTGTCTCACTGACAAAAAGTTGAAGGATTCCAAGTGAAGAGAGATATGTTTCCTTACTAGTTTCTCCATAATTTTGCAAACTACGATGGTCAAGGAAACTGGTTTATAGTTTAGAGCCGTATCCCTCCTTCCCATTTTGAAGATAGGTATCACGTACGCTTGTTTCCAGCATCTTGGAATCTCCCCTGACTCCAGTGACTTTTTAAATATGACACTTAGTGCCACTGATACTGAGTTTGTGCATTCATTAAGTACATGAGGGATATATCATCAGGACCTGGAGCTTTGTGGACATCTAACTCCATCGGCGCCTTGCATACCTTTGTGGCTGAAAGGCTGATGTTCTGTAATATCGGCCCGTGTGCTTCTATCTCTGCAATCTGAGGGGGTGGGGTATTTTCTACTGTAAATACTGACTGAAACTCCTTGTTCAATTCTTTGCAGATCACTTCATCTGTCTCAGTGATGCTTCCATCCGCTCTCTTAAGCATTAAAACCTATACTTTTACCTTCAGTTTTCCTCTAATAAAGCTGTGGAAAAGCTTGGGATTTTCTTTAGCCTTCCTGGTGATGTCCCTTTTGTAGTCTCTCTTTGCCTCTCTTCTTTTACTTAGGTAATCATTTCTTGCTCTTTTGTAGGTTGCCAACATTTATGTTTTTTCTCCTCCTATACCTTTTCCAGCATTTGTCTCTGCACTCCTTAGCTCTTTTACACTCATTATCAAACCATATCTCTCTGGCATGAATTACACCTACTTTGGTGAAAGGTATGAAGCAATCTACTATCTTCCCATATTTCTCACAAAAGATGTCATACATTTCTTGTCCAGATTTATTGTAAAATAAGGTCCTCCAGTCAATAACTGCAAAAAGCTCATTCATTTTGATGTAATCTCCTTTCGGATAGTTCCTCCTCATGTCCTCAGTGCCTCAACACTCAGGCAGAATATCTTCAATGATATACTCCATCAACAACACACAGTGGTCACTCTTTCCAATTGGTGGTTCATACTCAATTTTTTCAATATCCAACACGTTATCTGTGAATACTAAATCAAGTAGTGATGGCTCATCCCCACCCCTGGCCCTCGTAGGTTCCATTACATGTTGGTGTAGGAAATTCCCTTGTACACAATCTAAGAATCTTGCCCCGAATGAATCCTCACCACTGTGTGGGTCATGATTTATCCAATCTATCTCTTTATGATTAAAATCTCCCATACTCAAAATCGTGTATTTTCTCTCCTGTGCCATGTTAACAACTGAGTTTATGACTTCAATAGTACCTATATGACTTTCCTTACAAACATCTAGCCTCTGTTGGTTCCTTGGTGGGTTATATACAACAGTTATTGTACTGCCCTCTGACCCACTATTTATGCGAGCAACAAGAAATTCCTTGAACTTACTTTCTTTAGCCAATTTCATTTCATCAACCTGAATCCTTTCACTTATGAGCAGTGCTATCTCTCCCCCAGTCCTCTCAGACCTCTGAAGCCCTTAGGAAAAACTGTTACACTGTTTATATCCTCACTCAACTTAGTCTCTGTAACTGCTACTATATCTGACTTAGTTTTGTGGATCCTGTCTTTTAATTCTACTGCCTTACCAGCTAATCCATCAGCATTTGTGTAAAACAATCTTAATGAGGCCCCATCCCCTGATCTTCTGTCATTATCTTCTTTATCTCCCCTTTGTCTGGAAGAACTCTGAAATGAAAATTTTTCTTCTCTTCTTCATTTCTTTCCTCATTTAACCTTCTTACCTCTTGCAACAAGTTTTTTTTTTTATCTTTTCCATCTTTTCCTGTGTTCTGTATCATCTAATGAACACTTCTTTGAATTCTTGAAGATTATTAAGAAATTTTTTCCTCATCAATATTTCTCTACATGTTTCCCCTCTCTCAAAGATTACTTTTGTTGGTCTCTGCTTTCCCTCCCTCGAATATTTGCCTAGTTGGCGAATGTTTACAATATCCTCAGGACCACAAACTACTCCAAGCTTTCTTATCAGGTCTACAACCCTAGCTTTATTTGCTTCAAGTCTCCCCTACCATGTTGACTCCTGGGATTCGCTTATGCCAGAGATTACCACTGTCTTCTCTTTATCAAGTGCCTGTTTAATTAGTGGATTTGCCCTTTCCATCACAACATCTTTCATTTTTTCGATTACTGTCTCTTTATAGTCATCTGTTTGTATGTTTTCCAGTTCCACCACCTTCACAGCCTCTTTTACTGCCACATTCCCCTTTAGTGCATCAGCAAAAAGGAAGTTTTCATGGCATCATGTTCCATATTCAGCTCCTGAAACTCTTTTCTAAACTGTTCGATGTTTTGATTAATCAGGACATTTCAAGCTGCAATCTCGTCTCTCTCAGAAGAGAGCAGTGAACTAACATTTACTTCATTTAGGTTGTCATTCAGCTGTTTGTTGTTATCTTCTTGTTTAGAAATTCTGGTTTCTAGTTCACTCTTTTCCTCTTCCAGCTTCTTTATTCGTTTTTCTTGTTCTTTTCTCTCCTGCCCTTATGCTTTATTTGCTTCCTCCAAATATCTTATTTCCTCTCCGAGTGTTTCATTCTCTTTCCTTTCTCTATCCATACTCCGAATTTTATCATCAGGGCTTATAACCATTGCCTCTAAATCCTTGATTTTCTGTTTTAATCTCCTAAGTATGTGATTACCTAATTGTGCTTACGGGAAAGAGCCCAAAGCTCGTATTTTCCCGTCTCCTGATCGGTTCCATTTTAGAGTTAGTGACACTTATCATACCTGTCCTTAAAACTATGGATTGAGATAGCATTAACTACCTCCTCGCTTAGCGAATTCCAATTATCAACTACTCTTACACTGAAAAAGTATTTCCTTACATCCTGCAAAAGAAGTATTCTTACGAAGCTTCAAACTATGACCTCTAGTTCTAGAGCTAGCCATATCAAAATATCGTTCCCTATCCACTCTATCATAATCATGAAGGAATTTAAAGACTGTCACCATATCCCCCCTCAATCATCCAGCTTCGAGTGATGGTAAGTCTAATTCCCTCAGCCTCTCATCATAGCTGAGATTGCGTATTTCTGGCACCAGTTTCGTGGAATGTCTTTGAACTTTTTCAAGCTTAGCTATGTGCTTTTTCAAGTGTGGATTCCAAAAGGGGGCTGCATATTCGAGTTTTGGCCTCACATAGGTTACATAAATATTTCTGAACATTTCCTTGTCCATGTGCCTGAAGGCTACCCTTACATATATGTGATTACCTAATTGTGATTACCTAATTGTGTTTACGGGAAAGAGCCCAAAACTCGTATCTTCCCGTCTCCTGATCGGTTCCATTTTATACTTAGAGATACTTATCATACCTGTATGTATGTATGTACTGAAAAAAGTGAGACACTCTCTTTAATATCTTTACAGGAAACAAAAAGATAAAAATGATCAATGCGTCACATGTTATTTGGTCGTAGGAGGAAGCTCACAATATTGGTGTAGTTTTATGGCGGCATTTCATCTCCAAGGTGACAAAAGTTTTATCCAAACAGATTTTAAAATATACTCTATTACAAAGTAAAAATATTTTACACATGCGAGATATATCTGAGATATACTTTCTTATAGATGGTGAGGAAGTCACAGCAAGAATGACTTGCTTACCTACCATTTGGAATCATTTCACTAAAATTTCACAATATGGAGAAAAGAACAGTAGTTAAATATTGGTCTTCGATCTCCTCATATCTTACCCCATATACTGATACCTGAAGCATTTAGTAAAAGGATCCAATATCCAGTAAAGGAAAAGAGTTTCTGAACCATCCAATGATGCATTACGGGTTCCAAGTGCGACATTGGTTGGTAACAATTTGGATAATCTTTTCCTGTCGTATTCTACACTCCCTGGCAAACCAACGTGAGTCTGTAGTTTATTGTTTGTTATGGTTTTTTAATAAGAATTTAATCGAGACAACTTGATGCACTATGAACTTAAGAAATGTCGAGTAGAAACCAAATATGAAAATTCTTGTCGAAGACTTAGCCTATGTATCTAGTTTTTCATTATTGATCTCAAGCATCTAATGGTGTACTCATTTAGCCTGTTGAGTCGACAGGTGTGCCACATAAAGAACACCATTACCCTTTACTGTTATCCCCAGGTAGCACAAATCAGGAGGTGTCGTGCAAGCCAACCACTTCTGGGCATTGAAACTGGCATGTTCTTGGTAGGACTTAGACTGCATTACCCATCTTGCAATTATGGCACTTAGATACCATTTTAATGCAGTAATTGGTATCAAGTACTCATTTTGTCTAATCTTTCTTATGATCCAAACATTTCTTTTTATTATATGTTACTGGTTTCATATTATCAAATTATCAGGTTACTTGCCAACATGTATCTTATGGTAATACACTACAATTTTTATCCCCTCCAGATTGTACAAAGGCAGTGATTGAAAATGATCGCATGACTTCAAACTTCTCCTCTAGGATTACTATTCAAGCAAGTGCAACAAATTATACATTGCCAAATTTCTTCATCGATTTCAATCAAAATGGTTCAAAAGTATACTACATGTGGGTCTTAGGTACTGAAAAGCGGTTGACTATAACGAAGACAGAAGAAAAGTATTCAAAATACTTCAATTTGTCTAATGCAAATCCACAGAGTGTATATCTTACTTTTCATAAGAATTCCGAAGTATGGACATTAAATATAAAATTAGATGATCATAAAAATACGAATGTTCCTATTGAAAATATAAATTTCGATGACATAGATATGATTGAAGTTGGGACAGAAGACAACACTAAATTGGTCATTACAATATGCTATTCAGGTACGTTAACTTACGTATTTTGCAAAATCTTTTTATTTTTCTCAGATAGTTCAGAATAACAGAAATACAGTCATTATCGAAATTGCACTTTTTTGGGGGGGGGTAAGTGGAAGAGAGCGGAGCTGTTAAGGATATTATAATAAAACCTTTTTAGGATTATGTACAAGATTAATTTTAGCCTGAAGTTCTTGGCAGTCTTCTATAAGTGCTTTTACACTTATGAATAAAGCAATGACCCAAACATATTTTCACTCATTCCTCAGGCACACTGTTTAAACAAGTTAGTTTAAGCCCCTTTCTCATCATAATAATATATTACTAATTTCCATCTGAAGCATCTGAGACCAAGTCATCAACCATTATTCCGCGCCCAAAAACAACGGCCTGTCCAAACTATCCAGAAGTCGTACCTTATTCTCCAGCTACAACTTGTCCAGCGTGCCCAGAAGTGACACCTTCCTCATCAGCAACGTGTCCAGTCTGCCAACATAGTACTCCATCCAGTGAATGTGGAAACACAACTGAAGCATCACAATATGCACAACACCAACAGCTGTCCTCTTCAGAACTTAAAGGTTGGTTGCAAAGGTTACAAAAGAGGTAAGAAAAACAATATATAGTAATAAGTTTGTTACACATACATACATATACCCATTCCCCCTTGTAAGGGGGGGGGGTGGCAGAGCCAAGAAACACGCATTCACCAAGATCCACACATACCTCAAGTACTTCTCTTGGCTCCATGGGGTTAAATAGTTGCCACATTTCTCCCTCTTCCACCCTGCTTGGGTCACCCACTAAGCAAGTTAAAACTGAAACTTCATTCCATCATTATTTTTTTTCAACAAAACCCTAAGTATTAGATATTTCTTCGCTACTAAGCTTGCGAACTATTACGTAGCGTTGTATTTCGAGAATTTAATGTAAATATCTGCATAGCAACTAATAATAGTCCTGTCAAATGAAATGAGAATTTATAAGAAAACTTAAATTCTAGAGAGTTTGAGTAATATAACAATATACATAAACATAGTTAATATTTTACAGTTTCGCTAAAATCTCGAGCACGTTTTAAGGCCTAACATTAATGCTTAGGAAATATATGAACACGATATTCAAACATGAAAACAATAATGTTAGTAAAGAAACTCCATAGACGACTTTACATATATCTTATCAAAAAATAAGGAACATTAAACAATGTACAAGTATAGAAAGTATGTCGTAGTCACCGTGGCTCAAGCGGTAGCGTCCGCGACTTTGAGGAGTCAGTCGAGGGTTCGTGCCCCGTCACAGTCTGAGATTAGCAAGGGCATGCACTCAGGGTAACGATTACATCTGCCAAAACAGGTCCTTCGCAAGAAGGCAACCGTCATAGCCCTTAGTAGAAAAGGGAGTCCGTGACGTAAAACCGGAACAAGTATAGGAAGTATGTACATACTACTTTTCATGCTTTTGGGAAGAATGGATTCGTTTAGGAGAAGCGTTTCTTATGAAGGCCACTTGTTCTTTATCCACATAATTTATTTTCAGGAAAGATGATCAGATGCTGCACATACAAGTAAATCTCTCTATCTTTAATTACAGGTTGTCTTGAGAGGGTGACTCTTTTTGGAAATACATCATCAGTTCAAACACGGTTCGATCCAGATATGACAATTTCTCTTAGTAATATCAAGACTAAAACGTATCCCTTTGAAATTGAGTTACAACAGGGAAATAAAATTAAGTATAAGTTGGCTGGTAAGAGAAAAGAACATTATCTGCAGATAACATTTACAGATGACATCATAACAACAAATAAGAGTTTTCCCCTCCACAATCTAACTGACCTTGGGGAAATTGTGAAGTACTCTTTCAAGAAAATTTCCCAAGGATGGAAATTTGAGATAGAATCTCTTCATGCCACGAAACGCAGTGTTTCTTTGACGAATGCTAGTCTTGATGCCATTACAACGGTTAAAGTAAATAACAAGAAAGAAAAGGATCTGGAGATATTATTCAGTTATCCTGGTGAGTAGAGCATGCTTTAAGTTCTTATTGATGCCAGGTTTATGAATATATTTTGACTTATTCTTTAAATCATTGTGCTGTACTTTAGTATTCATACATATATTTTGAGTGAAGGTCTCTGAATTATGTACTGCATTCGTAAATAGGGAAAATTTGGGTCAAGAAGGAATTAAAGCATTTTCTTAGGCTGGTGGTCACACCTCTCTGACATCTGTAACTTCTGCTCAGTTGGTAAGGATTATTAGTATTGGATCTAGTAAATCCTTGGAGAACTCACTCTGATGTTGTGGTGGCTCGCATTTTCAGCAACTCCTTGTACTTGGGAAAAGCGAAAGATTAATAACATAAAACTATGTATGGGATAAATACTTGGGTGAATGAAAAAGAAGATACAATAAAATAAAAATCTTCTATAGTGTACCGTACAGTGTGAGCTAATGCAGTTATTTTCATAATATAAAGTTTAATCGACCAATAAACAAACTTGCTATTATCACTATAGACAAATAATATGAATTACTGAAAGTTAAAAAGAAAGTAAAGATTGAAATTTCTGGAAAATGCAAGCATAAAATAATTTCACAATTATCCATAAGTATATACATATGCAACCCTAACATATACTTTCTCTTATTCTAAATGAAGGCACAAGAGCCAACTGGATTTGGACTGCTCTTTTCACTATTTGTGCAATGACACTAGTTTGTGTATCTCTGCTTACCTGCTATCTAAAATGCAAACTTCGCAAGTTTGAGATAAGAGCTAACTCTCCCAAAGCTAAGAATGAATCTTGCAACGTCCATCAGGAAAATGCTAATGAGGATCAAGTGACTGATACCGGTAATCATATCCTCGCCTTGTCTCAACAGAAGGACCTGACTGATCCAGCAGACCTCAGTGATCCAGTAATAACAAACATCCTTGCAGACAAAAACCAGGAACTTCATCAAACAAGTTCTAGAAGTTCCCTTCAAAACCACATATACGATGACCCATACCACTACTTTCAACACCTTGCAATCTCCAACGAGGATAACACAGGTACATATGTACAAATGACAGGGACATCTCCAAAGGCATATCAGACTGGCACTCAGAAGAACAATGAAGTTTATGGTAGTGACAGTGTAGTAACTTCAGAGAGATCTGAATATGCAGGTGTAGGAAAAGAGACGAATCTTTCAAAGTGTAAGGGTCAGAAGTCAGAGATTCCCTACGACACTCTACAGCATTTAACAGCGGTGAAAGTAGAATCACATTATGATATTATCTAGAACAGTGGCAATGAACAAACTCACAGAGAGCAATGATTTCTTGATTAAAACTCTGAATATGCTGTCCTTTAGCTATCCTTTATAAAAACTGACGGATCTTGTCAAGAAAAGTAATCCCAGGGTGCTCTACGATTATTCATATATATCCTCATAATTCTAGACACCGTGGCTCAAGCAGTAATGTCCGTGACTCTGAGGCGTCAGATCGAAGGTTCGCGCCCCGTCACGGTCTGAGGTTAGCAAGGGCACGGTAACGATTACATCCGCCAAAACAAGTCCTTCGCAAGAAGGCAACCGTCCTAGCCCTTGGTTGAAAAGGGAGTTCGTGACGTAAAACCAAACATCCTCATATTCTAGACACATGTCAGTCATTAAGATATCCTCTAACTTGTCTTGGAGGAGTCATATAAATCAAATTTCTGCTGCATCTATGAATTTGGAAGTTTGGTTTCGTTTTTGTCATTACTTTCCACCTCCCAATTACTAAAAATCTTTAAAGGCCTTTTCCATCCCTGCTTAGAATACTGTTCTCACATCTGAAATGTTTCTTATATTTATTCCTTGATAATGTAGAATCTAAGGCTATCAATCTCATTGACTACCCTTCTCTTACTTCTAATTTCAATTTTTTTTTTCACCGAAAGGTATCATCTATTTCTTTTTTATATCGGTACTACTTCCATCACTGCTCTGATGAATTGTTAAGCTGCATCCCTCCCCCAGTGGTGAAGCCATGTAACACACATCAAACAGCCTCGTCACATAGGTACTACGTGGAGATTTCTAGCTTCAAAATTGGTCAGTGCAGTGACTACTCGTTTCCTTCCACTTCAAGACTTTGGAAGCTTTTCCTCCTTCTTTCTTCCCTAACTCTTATGACTTTTTTCCTCAAAAAGCTAATGTATCGTCATCTCAGCACCTATATTTGAAATTTTTTTTTTTCATTTCTTTGACCATACTTTTCCTGTTGCTTCATCATTTTGTTATTTCTGCCTGGTCCTCAAGCTGCTGCTGTCTTTTCTTTTCAAAGTTTTCTTGGTGCCCAGGTTCAATGAGGAAAATTTTTCTTTGGCCGTTGCGGTGTCACACTCATGAAAATAATGTCACTTAATGTTATGTAATGCAATGCAATGTAACGTATTGCAACCTAATCTAATCTAACAATTTGCTGGAGTATTCAGTTTTACGTTGGGTTTTGGATTACTCATCATTACTAGAGCGAAATATTTGTAAATTTTTGTTAGTACTCTCTAGGTCTTTTGCTTTACTTAGTATTAATTTCAATGAGAAATTCGAAATGGGATTTGATTAGAAAGACTTTTTTTTTCTCTGATTATTGTCTGAAAGTCATTTAAAAGATACTGGTGTTTCGTCTGTTGTAAAAAGACTACATAGGCACAGTATCTTGAAAATTATTTCAATGGAGAGTCAAAGCTGGATATTGTGTAATTATTCATTAAACACATTGCTGTACTGTGGGTTTTCTTGCTTCATATTGTGTAATTATTCATTAAACACATTGCTCTACTGTGGGCTTCTTGCTTCATATTGTGTAATTGTTAATTAAACACATTGCTCTACTGTGGGTTTCTTGCTTCATATTGTGTAATTGTTAATTAAACACATTGCTCTACTGTGGGTTTCTTGCTTCATATTGTGTAATTATTAATTAAATACATTCCTCAACTATAGGTTTCTTGCTCGAGATTGTGTGATTACTCACAAAAAACATTGTTCTACTGTGGGTTTCTTGCTTGATATTGTATAATTATTCATGAAGCACATTAATATACTGTAGGTTTTTTGATTGATATTGTGTGAGTATTCATGAATCACATTGCTGTACTGGGTCTTTTGCTTGATATTGTATAATTATTTATGAAACACATTAATCTACTGTGGGTATCTTGATTAATATTGCATAACTAATCATGAAACACATTAATCTACTGTGGGTTTCTTGCTTGATATTGTGTGATTATTCATGAAACACATTGCTCTACTGTGGGTTAGTTGCTTGAAAATGTATGATTATTCATAAAACACATTAATCTACTGTGGGTTCCTTTCTTGATATTGTGTGATTATTCATGAAACAGTAATCTACTGCAGGTTTCTTGCTTGATATGGTGTGATTATTCATGAAACCATTATTGTACTGTGGATTTCTTGCTTGATATTGTGTAATAATTCACTGAACACATTGCTCTACTGTGGGTTTTTGCTTGATATTGTGTAATTAGTCTTTAAACACATTTTTATTTTTATGATTGTGACACCAGGACGGGCCAAAAAATAATAAAATAAAACAGCCCTCATCGGGCCTGGGCACGAAGAATACATAAAGTAAAGAGAAACAGAGATGGAGAGTGTAATGACTTGTCAGATGTGAAGGGAAAATAAGAGATGTGTAATGAATATCCAAAAATATTCAGTGTAGCTGTAGGCATAGAAAAAGAACCGTAACTGAAGGAAGACTTAACATCGAAATGTCCTGGACAGACCTATTTAAGTTCAAAAACCTTCAGCTGTAGTATCGCAATGGGTGGCATTGCTCTACTGTGGGTTTCTTGTTTGATACTGTGTGATTATTCATGAAATAAATTACTCTAATGTGGGTGTCCTGCTTGATATTGTGTGATTATTCATGAAGCACGTTGCTCTACTGTGGATTTCTTGCTTGATATGTAATTATTCATGACAAACATTATTCTAATGTGGGTTTCTTAATTGATATATTGTGATTATTTATGAAACACATTGCTGTACCGTGGGTTTCTTGCTTGATATTGTCTAATTATTCATGAAACACATTAATCTACTGTGGGTTTCTTGCTTGATATTGTGTGATTATTCATGAAACATATTAATGTACTGTGGATTTTTGCTTGATATTGTGTAATTATTCATGAAACACATTGCTCTACTGTAGGATTTTTCTTGATATTGTGTAATTATTCATGAAGCACATTGCTTCACTAAGGGTTTTCTTGCTTGATATTGTGTAATTATTCATGAAACACATTGCTCTACTGTGAGCTTTTGCTAGATATTGTGTAATTCATTAAACACATTGCTCTACTGTGGGTGTTTACTTGATATTGTGTAATTATTCATTAAACACATTGCTCTACTATGGGTTTTTGCTTGATATTGTGTAATGATTCATTAAACACATTACTCTACTGTTTGTTTTTTTTATCCATTACTGAAATTGTCACTGATCTCCCAGCTCAGAGTACTGTATATTAATTAATATCCCAAAAAAGTTTTTCACCATTTAACTGATATTAACAAATGGAAAAGTGGTTTTATTAAGAAATAGAAAACACTATTACTGAAACATATATAGGTACTGTTCATAACATAAGTTGCATTTTGTTAGTGTCAATAATTAAGACTATCATATTATGAACTGATTTATTTTTACTGCTATCTGGTAAATTTTAAGATTTTCTCTCTCTCTCTGTACAAGTTATTATAAACGGGAAAGGCAATGCAGATTAATACCGGTAGTAGTTCTATACAAAGAAAGACCTTTCAATCACAAAATTTCGTGACTTTAAGAATACAAACAAATATAGCGGACAGAGCTCAGTATCTTGGGGGTCCCAAACTTTGGAAGAGACTGCCTAAGGACACAATTGAAACAGAAACAGCATGAACAGTCAAACTGAAACTGAAAGGATATTTACACCACATTTGAAAATATCGATGTACTGTATTACATCTAAATGCTTTTATAAGGGAGACCGCTCTATTCCTTCAATCTACCGACCTATTGCCCTAACCTCCTCTATTGCTAAAGTTTTTGAAACTTTGCTCAATGCTCACTTCTTGAAACGCCTTGAATCTAACTCACTTATCTCCAGTCACCAGTATGGCTTCCATAAGGATGCCATACTGGTGATCGAATCTTGCATATAGTAAGGGTCAGAAGTCAGAGATTCCCTACGACACTCTACAACAATTTGACAGCGGTGAATGTTGAATTACAATATGATATTATCTAGTAGAGTGGCGAAGAACAGACTCACAGAGGACATTGCTTTCTTGATGAAAACTATGAAAATGCACTCCTGTGAAAGCTGGTGGATCTTGTGAAGAAGGGTAATCTCATTCTGAGATTATTCATATTTACAAGATAAGTCTTCAACCATAGCGTAACGTAACGAAATATAACCTAACCTACAATTTACATGGTTTTGTATATATATATATATATATATATATATATATATATATATATATATATATATATATATATATATATATATATATATATATATATATATATATATAGTAAGGAAGCCCATCAGTGAAACAAAACTTATAAAACAATGCTATATTTCGGATCCTAACTGGATCCCTTCTCAAGTACAACTTGTGCTTGAGAAGGGATCCAGTTAGGATCCGAAATATAGCATTGTTTTATAAGTTTTGTTTCACTGATGGGCTTCCTTACTATTTAGTGCTGTATATTAACAGTTTGTACTTATATATATATATATATATATATATATATATATATATATATATATATATATATATATATATATATATATATATATATATAAACCATTTCACAAATTATCATGAAAAAATCAAGGGTAGAGGGGTTTAAAAGAGTATTAGGTGCACATGGTATGTCAGCGGGTCAGGGAAAAGAAAGTGCGAGAGAAAGGATGAGTAGGGAAAGAATGTGAGTAGGTGATGCTGGTCAAACTGATTTCACGAAGCTCCTCAATACTGTAAACTGGAATGGATTAGTGTGTTACAAAGTTGACAGGAAATGAAGCTGTGGGAGTAAGCCAGCTACGGCTGACGGATCTCACAATAGAAGATTTTCCCCATTTACCCTATGAATGATCCAGGCAGCGTGGTGGGAGAATTTTGTTGATATTGTAACCCAAAGGAGGTAAAGAAATGGCTTGAGGTAAATAGGCTTGTGGTGGATGTGTGTGCACTGACTAGGCCATCTCAATTATAAAGGGGATTTCGGCTATTGTACATGTATATGTATGCATAAAATCATATATAGTAAGTACTTTTTTTTTCTATTTAATGATTGAAGCATAGCAATGGAAACATTGTAAACTGAATGGAAGAAAAAAATTAGAATTCCTTTGAATATAATAAGTAGGTCCTCTATTGAATGACTGAAGAAAAACAATTGAAACGTTGTAAGTTAATGAAGAGATGGAAAAACGCCTTGATTGTATAAAAAAAACCCTCTAGAATTTCTTTATTATATAGTATGCAAGTCTTCCATTTCATGATTGAAGCATAGCAATGGAAATGTTGTAAATTGAAAAGTTTGAAAAACGCCTTGACTGAAATAAAAACTCCTTAGCATGTTGCAGAGTCGCAATTTATAGGCCAATTACAGTTGCACTGACTCGTGCTAGAAGTAATTCCAATTTTTTTTCAATCTATCTCTAGATTTTAAACTTATTTAGTTTTTATAGTTTTTGTTTTTTGTTTTTATTAATTCAAGAGGTGATTTAATACTATTTTTCAACTCCTATTACCAATAATTTTTAATCATAACGAATTTTGTTTTTAAATTTTGTCCTTCTAATCTATTGATATTTATGAAAGTTATTTGTTAAGAAATAATTTTTTTTATATAATTTAACAATTTTGGTAAAGATTTGTGGGTACTGTTCATAACCAAATTAATATTTTGTTTAAATCAACCATCAAGACAATATTATATCATGAATTGATTTTTAAATCGCTCTCCAACTAAATTTCAGACTCTCTCTCTCTCTCTCTCTCTCTCTCTCTCTCTCTCTACTCTCTCTCTCTCTCTCTCTCTCTCTCTCCCTCTCTCTCTCTCTCTCTCTCTTTGTTATAATTGTTTTACTGGTAAATAAATTGACTCATATCCTTAAAGTTCTCTTTTTTTATTTTCCATTACTTATTGATATTGTAAGTGGTAGTAATTATTCCTGAAGGGGGAAAACCCCTTCCAGGGGCGTCCCTTGGGCAGTGGATAAGGGAAGCCCTCTGCTAAGGGCTAGTCCTGATTCATGGAACAAGGAGTCATGGGCCAAAACAACAACAATAATAATAATAATAATAATAATAATAATAATAATAATAATAATAATAATAATAAACTTATTATTATTGTTATTATTGCAGGAACAAATAATGACCATTAAAACATGACATCACTATTAAAATATAATACAGAGTAAACCAACTGACAAATAGACATATAATTCTAATCCTACTTAGAAAAACATCTACTTATGCAGTGGTGTCTAGGACAGATGGACCATCCAGTCGTCCACTCGGTCGGTCACTCAATGGACCTCAGTAGTCAATTGGCTTTCAGAAAGGTGTGACGTCGCTCGGTTTGTTCCAGTCAACGTTCTTCGAATACTGAGACACGATATATATATATATATATATATATATATATATATATATATATATATATATATATATATATATATATATATATATATATATATATATATATATATAAGAAATATCTACTCTATCTATTAACTTATAGTTTGTTGTGTGTAGTCATATTACCCCAAAATACTAGTGATATCTTCTTTTTTTTTTTTTTTACCAATTAGATAATGTTTTTTTTATATTTTATTTTTTTTTATTCTCACGTTGTCTCTCATTACCGGATACCCTGTTTTTCCTCGGATTTCAATTCCATTTAAGGAAATAATATTTTGTTTTCCTTATAAGGAAATGTTTTTGTCTTAGGAAGTATAAATAACAGGAAATATATTTTTTTTATGATTAGAATAACATCGAATATAATAATAATATGAAAAAGGAAAAATTACTAATACAATAAGAATAATAATAATAATAATAATAATGATAATAATAATAATAATAATAATAATAATAATAATAATAATAATAATAATAATAATAATAGCAGTAGTAATAATAATAATAATAATAATAATAATAATAATAATAATAATAATAATAATAGCAGTAGTAATAATAATAATAATAATAATAATAATAATAATAATAAAATTATAATAATAAAAATAATAATAATAATAATAATAATAATAATAATAATAATAATAATAATAATAATAATAATAATAATAATAGTTTGCACGTTAAGATCTATTAACGTTGATCGAGAAGAAAATATTAAATTTAGATAACAAAATTATATAAATTTTGAGCAAAAATGTGACAATTTACTATCGTATTATACAATAGGGACAAGAATCCTTCCTCCGTGTTCCCCTGCGTGCCGTAAAAGTCAACTAAATGGGGAGGAATGAGGGGATTGGGAATCCCCTCCTCCGTATTTTCTTCCCGTTAAGTCAGGGTTAATGTGCTTTGACTCAGCCAGCCCCTTATGAGGGGGGATAGATCTAAATAGATGGATTTAGAATAATAATTTTATGTTATTAAAGATTAAAAGAGGAAAAAAAGACAAAAAGGAAGATTTAAAGAGGAAAAAAGACAAAAAGGAAGATTAAAAGAGGAAAAAAGACAAAAAGGAAGATTAAAAGAGGAAAAAAGACAAAAAGGAAGATTAAAAGAGGAAAAAAGACAAAGAGGAAGATTAAAAGAAGAAAACAGACAAAAAAGGAATATTAAAAGAGGAAAAAAGACAAAAAGGAAGATTAAAAGAGAAAAAGACAAAAAAGAAGATTAAAAGAGGAAAAAAGACAAAAAGGAAGATTAAAAGAGGAAAAAAGACAAAAAGGAAGATTAAAAGAGGAAAAAAGACAAAAAGGAAGATTAAAAGAGGAAAAAAGACAAAAAGGAAGATTAAAAGAGGAAAAAAGACAAAAAGGAAGATTAAAAGAGGAAAAAAGACAAAAAGGAAGATTAAAAGAGGAAAAAAGACAAAAAGGAAGATTAAAAGAGGATAAAAGACAAAAAGGAAGATTAAAAGAGGAAAAAAAGACAAAAAGGAAGATTAAAAGAGGAAAAAAGACAAAAAGGAAGATTAAAAGAGGAAAAAAGACAAAGAGGAAGATTAAGAGAGGAAAAAAGACAAAAAAGGAATATTAAAAGATGAAAAAAAGACAAAAAGGAAGATTAAAAGAGGAAAAAAGACAAAAAGGAAGATTAAAAGAGGAAAAAAGACAAAGAGGAAGATTAAAAGAGGAAAAAAGACAAAAAAAGGAATATTAAAAGAGGAAAAAAGACAAAAAGGAAGATTAAAAGAGAAAAAAAGACAAAAAAGAAGATTAAAAGAGGAAAAAAGACAAAAAGGAAGATTAAAAGAGGAAAAAAGACAAAAAGGAAGATTAAAAGAGGAAAAAAGACAAAAAGGAAGATTAAAAGAGGATAAAAGACAAAAAGGAATATTAAAAGATGAAAAAAAGACAAAAAGGAAGATTAAAAGAGGAAAAAAGACAAAAAGGAAGATTAAAAGAGGAAAAAAGACAAAGAGGAAGATTAAAAGAGGAAAAAAGACAAAAAAGGAATATTAAAAGAGGAAAAAAGACAAAAAGGAAGATTAAAAGAGAAAAAAAGACAAAAAAGAAGATTAAAAGAGGAAAAAAGACAAAAAGGAAGATTAAAAGAGGAAAAAAGACAAAAAGGAAGATTAAAAGAGGAAAAAAGACAAAGAGGAAGATTAAAAGAGGAAAAAAGACAAAAAAGGAATATTAAAAGAGGAAAAAAGACAAAAAGGAAGATTAAAAGAGAAAAAAAGACAAAAAAGAAGATTAAAAGAGGAAAAAAGACAAAAAGGAAGATTAAAAGAGGAAAAAAGACAAAAAGGAAGATTAAAAGAGGAAAAAAGACAAAAAGGAAGATTAAAAGAGGATAAAAGACAAAAAGGAATATTAAAAGATGAAAAAAAGACAAAAAGGAAGATTAAAAGAGGAAAAAAGACAAAAAGGAAGATTAAAAGAGGAAAAAAGACAAAGAGGAAGATTAAAAGAGGAAAAAAGACAAAAAAGGAATATTAAAAGAGGAAAAAAGACAAAAAGGAAGATTAAAAGAGAAAAAAAGACAAAAAAGAAGATTAAAAGAGGAAAAAAGACAAAAAGGAAGATTAAAAGAGGAAAAAAGACAAAAAGGAAGATTAAAAGAGGAAAAAAGACAAAAAGGAAGATTAAAAGAGGAAAAAAGACAAAAAGGAAGATTAAAAGAGGATAAAAGACAAAAAGGAATATTAAAAGAGGAAAAAAAGACAAAAAGGAAGATTAAAAGAGGAAAAAAGACAAAAAGGAAGATTAAAAGAGGAAAAAAGACAAAGAGGAAGATTAAAAGAGGAAAAAAGACAAAAAAAGGAATATTAAAAGAGGAAAAAAGACAAAAAGGAAGATTAAAAGAGAAAAAAAGACAAAAAAGAAGATTAAAAGAGGAAAAAAGACAAAAAGGAAGATTAAAAGAGGAAAAAAGACAAAAAGGAAGATTAAAAGAGGAAAAAAGACAAAAAGGAAGATTAAAAGAGGATAAAAGACAAAAAGGAATATTAAAAGATGAAAAAAAGACAAAAAGGAAGATTAAAAGAGGAAAAAAGACAAAAAGGAAGATTAAAAGAGGAAAAAAGACAAAGAGGAAGATTAAAAGAGGAAAAAAGACAAAAAAGGAATATTAAAAGAGGAAAAAAGACAAAAAGGAAGATTAAAAGAGAAAAAAAGACAAAAAAGAAGATTAAAAGAGGAAAAAAGACAAAAAGGAAGATTAAAAGAGGAAAAAAGACAAAAAGGAAGATTAAAAGAGGAAAAAAGACAAAAAGGAAGATTAAAAGAGGAAAAAAGACAAAAAGGAAGATTAAAAGAGGAAAAAAGACAAAAAGGAAGATTTAAAGAGGAAAAAAAGGCAAAAAGGAAGATTAAAAGAGGAAAAAAGACAAAAAGGAAGATTAAAAGAGGAAAAAAGACAAAAAGGAAGATTTAAAGAGGAAAAAAGACAAAAAGGAAGATTTAAAGAGGAAAAAAGACAAAAAGGAAGATTAAAAGAGGAAAAAAGACAAAAAGGAAGATTAAAAGAGAAAAAAGTATATAATAAAAAGACTGAAAACGAAACTAAGTCAAATAAAAAAAAAATAGAAAAAGAGAGATGAGGGAAAAGTGAATAATAGAAGAAATAGAAAAATTAATATTAAAACAGATAGGTCGAGGGTTTGCGCCCCGTCATGGTCTGAGGTTAGCAAGGGCATGCACTTAGGGTAACGATTACATCTGCCAAATCAAGTCCTTTGCAAGAAGGCAACCGTCCTAGCCCTTGGTTGAAAAGGGAGTCCGTGACGTAAAACCGGAACCGGAACATTAGGAAAAAAAATAGACTGAACTGTATCTAAAACTATTAAAGAAAGAAATATGAACAGACAAAAGTGAAGCTAAAATAGAAAAAGCAAAAATATAGAAAAAAGAAAGAACTATTAAAAAAAAATTTAAAACTAAGAGAAGAAAAAAAATTGAATAAGGAAAAATACGGAATAATTGAAAAAATGGAAATAAAAATAAAATAAAATAAAATAAAAATGAAAAAATAAATGAATGAATTAGGCTAAAAAAAACTGGAGAATAATGAAAAATGAAATGAAACCGATAGAGAAAATAAAGAAAAAAAAATAGGAGATAAAAACACAAAATAAGACTGAACTGAGAGAGAGAGAGAGAGAGAGAGAGAGAGAGAGAGAGAGAGAGAGAGAGAAAGAGAGAACTATAGAAAAATTATCGGAAACGGAAACAGCAGGGACTGATAATAATAGATAAATAGATAGATAGAGAGGCTAAGAATAATTACAACTGGAAGCATTAATATAGATTTTTTTCTCACAACCCCCTTCAAGATGAAATCTCCAAAAATCGTCATCATTTTTATCTTAATGAACTTTTGCAAAAGGTACGAAGGTCTTCTTCAGTTGCCTCAAGGAACTGACTTCCTGAACTCATATGTTCGAGATCTTCACTTTAATAGTGTCAACATCTTCCTAGCTCAGACAAGCAAGTATTTTTATTTTTACTGGTTATACCATGTGTGTATGTGTGCATATATACTGTGTGTGTGTGTGTATATATATATATATATATATATATATATATATATATATATTATATATATATATATATATATATATATATATAAAACCTCACGGTTCGCGCCCCGTCACTGTCTGAGGTTAGCAAGGGCATGCACTAAGGGTAACGGTTACATCTGCCAAAACAAGACCTTCGCAAGAAAACAACCGTCCTAGCCCTTAGTAGATAAGGGAGTCCGTGACGTAAAACCGGAACATATATATATATATATATATATATATATATATATATATATACATATATATATATATATATATATATATATATATATATATATATATATATATATATATATATATATATATATATATATATATATATATATATATATATATATATATATATATATATATATATATATATATATATATATATATATATATATATATATATATATATATATATATATATATATATATATATATATATATATATATGCCGGTGTCATTCTGAAGATGGACTAAAATACAGTCTGCAAGACCTTAGCACACTCCCACATCTACACAGAATATTTTGGCGTATTCTTTTACACATCTCTTTCTATACCTGCACATTTGACAAGTAACAACACCCCCATCTTTGTTTCTGTTTACTTTCTCGTTTTCTTTGTGTCAGGGACCGAGGAGGGCATTTTTCTTTGCCTGTCCCGGTGTCACACCGGAAAAAAAATTATTTTATCTGTCCAGTAATGCTGATCCCTGACAAACTGAAATAAAAAATAAACATTTACATCAAGTTGGTGAAGTTGTTTTCCGTTTTTTGTCACTATTAATCCTTATTCGTGTAGGTGTGGACACAGACAGGTTGGAGCTGGGGAATTAAGGCTGGATTCCCTTCAGCGCAACAAATTATCGCTGATAAAAATATCGTTATTTTTAATAAATAATAATAATAATAATAATAATAATAATAATAATAATAATAATAATAATAATAATAATAATAATAATAATAATAATAATAATAATAATAATAATAATAATAATAATAATAAACATATAACCAAGAAGAAAACTGTTATTTTCTTTTATCTTCAGGTGACAATGAAAGTGCTTCATCAAGGGTGTTAAAGAGTCTCTGGAAGGGAGGAATCCATAGGGCATCCATCAGGAAAGTGAACAGTGCAGCAGAAGTACTCAAGATTTTGGAAAGAGATCCTTCGGCTAGTCTTAATATGGGATTCCTTTATCAACAAAGCGATGTGGACCTATTCAATGAGGTATGTCAGATTAGGAAAGGCGATATGGCTTAATATATAAGTACGTATATACATACATATATACTTTAGATCATTACAATAAGGTAATTGCATATGTACATACATACGTACATGCATACATACATACAAGTGCAAGAAGGCCCAAGCTTGACTACTC
Organism: Halocaridina rubra; assembly: GCA_037179515.1. Taxonomy (NCBI): domain Eukaryota; kingdom Metazoa; phylum Arthropoda; class Malacostraca; order Decapoda; family Atyidae; genus Halocaridina; species Halocaridina rubra. The sequence goes on from JAXCGZ010000308.1 coordinate 35,386, forward strand.
GGTGGCTGGAGTACAACTTCAAGAGACAGAAAATGAGAGAGATCTAGGAGTAAACATACTGGCAGATTTGTCTCCAGAAATACATATAAGTGGCATAGTAAGGGCAGCATATGCATTCTTATCAAATGTAAGGGTAGCCTTCAGGCACATGGACAAGGAAATGTTCAGAAATATTTATGTAACCTATGTGAGGCCAAAACTCGAATATGCAGCCCCCTTTTGGAATCCGCACTTGAAAAAGCACATAGCTAAGCTTGAAAAAGTTCAAAGACATGCCACGAAACTGGTGCCAGAAATACGCAATCTCAGTTATGATGAGAGGCTGAGGGAATTAGACTTACCATCACTCGAAGCTAGAAGAGTGAGGGGGGATATGGTGACAGTCTTTAAATTCCTTCATGGTTATGATAGAGTGGATAGGGATCGATATTTTGATATGGCTGGCTCTAGAACTAGAGGTCATAGTTTGAAGCTTCGTAAGAAAACTTCTTTGCAGGATGTAAGGAAATACTTTTTCAGTGTAAGAGTAGTTGATAATTGGAATTGGCTAAGCGAGGAGGTAGTTAATGGTATCTCAATCCATAGTTTTAAGGACAGGTATGACAAGTATCACTAAGTCTAAAATGGAACCGATCAGGAGACGGGAAGATACGAGCTTTGGGCTCTTTCCCGTAAACACAATTAGGTTATCACAATTAGGTAATCACATACTAATGAAGGTTTAGAGTAAGACACTCAGTGCTTGAATGGAGAAGGGTTAGTAGTGGAGTTCTACAGGGTCCAGTTTTAGGACCACTTTTGTTCCTTGTATATGTAAATGACTTACCAGAGTCTGTAAATTCATTCATGAATATGTTTGCAGATGATGCAAAGATTGTAAAGAAAGTAGGAAACAAGAACAATGGTAGAGAACTTCAGGAAGAGCTAAATAGTCTGTATGAGTGGTCAGAAAAGTGGCTAGTGCAATTCGGTACTTCTAAATGTAAGGTGGTGAGATTGGGGACAAGTACGAGAAGGCCCAAGCTTGAATACTCAATAGCAGGAGCAAAACTTCAAGATACAGAGAATGAGAGAGATCAAGGAGTAAATATACTAGTAGATATGTCTGCGGAAATGCATATAAATGGCGTAGTAAGGGCAGCATATGCTTTCTTGGCAATTGTAAGAGTAGCCTTCAGGTACATGGACAAGGAAATGTTCAGAAATATTTATGTAACCTATGTGAGGCCAAAGCTTGAATGTGCAGCCCCCTTTTGGAATCCACACTTGAATAAGAACGTAGTTAATCTAGAAAAAGTTCAAAGACATGTCACGAAAATGGTGCCAGAAATACGCAATCTCTGTTATGAGGAGAGACTGAGGGAGTTAGACAAAACATTATTCGAAGCTAGAATATTGATGGGGGATATGGTGACAGTCCTTAAATTCCGCCATGGTTATGATAGAGTGGATAGAATATCGATATTTTGATATGGCTGGCACTAGAACTAGAGGTCATAGTTTGAAGCTTCATAAGAAAACTATTTTACAGGATGTAAGGAAGTACTTTTTTTAGTGTAAGAGTAGTTGATGACTGGAATTCGCTAAGCGAGGAGGTAGATAATGCTAAATCAATCCATAGGTTTAAGGACAAGTATGATTAGTATCATTAAGCACAAAAATGGAACCGACCAGGAGACGGGGAGTTACGAGCATGGGGTTCTTTCCCTAAAGCAAAATTAGGTAATTACATGCCCATTAGCCATTAACCGGTGTGCTGCACACCTCATTTCCATTATAGAGATGAACACAAACAGGTTAAGGCTGGGATATTAAGGCTAGCTGCCATTCCTAACGCCCCACGATGGGCTCGATGGCCGATCTGTCACTTCCCGAGTTGAATGCTCTTACCACTGCACTACCACGGTCCCAGAAGTATTTATAATTTATCATTTTAGTGCCATAACTTCGGCACTGAAAGCCACGCATTCCACAAGAGTCAATACAACATAATATATGAGAAATGTTGTTCATGTAAGTTGGGTAGTTCAAGGAATTCAAGTGACACAGGGGTCCACGGTAGTTCAGTGGTAGTGCCGTAAGTGGAGAAGTGGCGAGCTGGACACCATAGATTCGGTTCCTGCAGTGGGACGTTGGTAGGGGCATCCAATATTAATCCCCTTGTAACTTTAAACAAGTCTGTTTTCATCCCCTATCCATGGGGAATAATAATAATAATAATAATAATAATAATAATAATAATAATAATAATAATAATAATAACAATAAAAATAATAATCCTATACAACAGCAAATTCCCAAGCTATTTGTTAAGAGACCACTATATACTGTCGATCAGAGATAATTACATGCCAAAACAAATTTATTATTGGCAATTAATCTTGGACAGAATAAAAAAAAATCAATATAGGCTGATTTTGGCCTTTTATTGTGTGCTTTGACTTGATTCATATTTCATTGACTATCGACACAGCTCTAGCAATGGGTCCTCAATGACCCATGCCATCCATCCGTGGGTGAATAAAAAAAAAAAAAATAGGCTATAGCAATGGAGGTAACTTATACTTAGGAATTTCCGGTTGATTTTGTTGTCATTTTTGTTATTGTTGATGTTATTGTCGCTATAATTACTGGTGTTTTTGTTATTATTATTATTTCCCCCTGACAGAGGGGGGTAAGAATACTCCCTCCGTGTCCCCCTGCGTGTTGTAAAAGTCGACTAAATTGGGCGGACCGAGGGGACTGGGAATTCCCCTCCACTGTATTTACTTCCAACAAAAAGTCAAAGTATTTTCTTTGACTTAGCCACCCCCCTTATAAGGGGAATATGGCTTTGGTATATGGATTATTATTATTATTATTATTATTATTATTATTATTATTATTATTATTATTATTATTGTAGTCACCGTGGCTCAAGTGGTAGCGTCCGCGACTTTGAGGCGTCAGGTCGAGCCCCGCCAAGGTCTGAGGTTAGCAAGGGCATGCACTCAAGTCCTTTGCAAGAAGGCAACCGTCCTAGCCCTTGGTTAAAAAGGGAGTCCGTGACGTAAAACACGCTTCTTCTTCTTCTTCTTCTTATTATTATTATTATTACATTCCAGATGGCTGAAAAATCGCTGTTCCGAAACCTCGTCTGGCTATTTATCACCGATAATGAAATGATTTCCGAGAATTCATCACTCCCCTTTCTCAAGATAGATAACAAAGTACGTATTTCCCCGTCTCCTAGCTAGTGTGCCTATATACTGATATTTCTTGCATCCCTCCTTATGTGTGTAATTACCTAATTGTGCTTACGGGGAATAGCCCCATGCTCGTAACTCACCGTTTCCTAGTCGGTTCCATATTTGTGCATAACGATACTTATAATACTTGTCCTTAAAACTATGGATTGGGTAAGCATTAACTACTTCCTCGCTTAGCGAATTCCAATGTGTGTGTGTGTGATTACCTAATTGTGATTACCTAATTGTATTTCCTGGAAAGAGCCCAAATCTCGTATCTTCCCGTCTCCTGATCGGTTCCATTTTATACTTAGTGATACTTATCATACCTGTCCTTAAAACTATGGATTGAGATAGCATTAACTACCTCCTCGCTTAGCCAATTCCAATTATCAACTACTCTTACACTGAAAAAGTATTTCCTTACATCCTGCAAAGAAGTTTTCTTACGAAGCTTAAAACTATGACCTCTAGTTCTAGAGCCAGCCATATCAAAATATCGATCCCTATCCACTCTATCATAACCATGAAGGAATTTAAAGACTGTCACCATATCCCCCCTCACTCTTCTAGCTTCGAGTGATGGTAAGTCTAATTCCCTCAGCCTCTCATCATAACTGAGATTGCGTATTTCTGGCACCAGTTTCGTGGCATGTCTTTGAACTTTTTCAAGCTTAGCTATGTGCTTTTTCAAGTGCGGATTCCAAAAGGGGGCTGCATATTCGAGTTTTGGCCTCACATAGGTTACATAAATATTTCTGAACATTTCCTTGTCCATGTGCCTGAAGGCTACCCTTACATTTGATAAGAATGCATATGCTGCCCTTACTATGCCATTTATATGTATTTCTGGAGACAAATCTGCCAGTATGTGTACTCCTAGATCTCTCTCATTTTCTGTCTCTTGAAGTTGTACTCCAGCCACCGAGTAGTCAAGCTTGGGCCTTCTTGCACTTGTACCCATTCTCATTACCTTACATTTTGAAGTATTGAATTTCATTAGCCACTTTTCTGACCACTCATGCAGATTATTTAGATCCTCCTGAAGTTCTCTACCATTGTTCTCGTTATTTACTTTCTTCACAATCTTTGCATCATCTGCAAACATATTCATGAATGAATTTACAGACTCTGGTAGGTCATTTATATATACAAGGAACAAAAGTGGCCCTAAAACTGAACCCTGTGGAACTCCACTACTAACTCTTCTCCATTCAGACACTGAGTGTCTTACTCTAACCCTCTGTTCCCTTCCTTCTAAGTAAGTTTTTATCCATTCCAAAACATTTCCACCTATTCTAGCCATTGATTGCAACTTCCTAATAAGTCTCCCATGTGGAACAGTGTCAAACGCTTTCTGGAAGTCTAGGAATATGCAATCTGCCCAGCCCTCTCTTTCCTGTAAGATTTGGCTTACCTCATCATAAAATTCTAATAAGTTTGTTACTGTTGATCTACCTTCTCTGAAGCCATGTTGCCCCACTGACAAAAAGTTGAAGGATTCCAAGTGAAGAGAGATATGTTTCCTTAGTAGTTTCTCCATAACTTTGCAAACTATGCTGGTCAAGGAAACTGGTCTATAAATCAGAGCCGTATCCCTCCTTTCCTTTTTGAAGATAGGTATCACATTTGCTTGTTTCCAGCATCTTGGAATCTCCCCCGACTCCAGTGACTCCTTAAATATGATACTTAGTGCCACTGATATTGTGTTTGCGCATTTTTAAGCACATGAGGGGATATGTCATCAGGACCTGTAGCTTTATGAACATCTAAATCCATCAGCGCTTTGCATACCTCTGTGGCTGTAAGGTTGATGTTCTCTAATACCGGCCCTTGAGCTTCTATCACTGCAATCTGAGGGGGTGGGGTATTTTCTACTGTAAATACTGTGTGTGTGTGTGTGTGTGTGTGTGTGTGTAATTACCTAATTGTGATCACGGAAAAGATCCCCAAGCTCGTAACTTCCCGTCTCCTAGTCCGTTCCATTTTGTACTTAGCGATACTTATACTTGTCCTTAAGACTATGGATTGAGTTAGCATTAACTACCTCCTCGCTTAGCGAATTCCAATTATCAACTACTCTTACACTAAAAAAGTACTTACTTATATCCTGCAAAGAAGTTTACTTACGAAGCTTTAAATTATAACCTCTAGTTCTAGTGCCAGCTATATAAAAATATCGATCCCTATCCACTCTGTCATAATCATGAAGGAATTTAAAACTGTCACCATATCCCCCTTCATTCTTCTATCTTCGAGTGACAGTAAGTCTAATTCCCTCAGCCTCTCATCATAACAGAGACTACGTATTTCTGGCACCAATTTTGTGGCATGTCTCTGAACTTTTTCCACCTTAATTACGTTCTTTTTCAAGTGTGGATTCCAAAAAGGAGGCTGTATATTCAAGCTTTGGCCTCACATATGTTACATAAATATTTCTGAACATTTCCGTGGCCATGTGCCTGAAGGCTACCCTTCCATTTGCTAAGAAAGCATATACTGCCCTTACTATGCAGTATGTTTACGCCGATCTCTCTGATGTGTGTGATTACCTAATTGTGATTACCTAATTGTGTTTACGGGAAAGAGCCCAAAGCTCGTATCTTCCCTTAGTGATACTTATCATACCTGTCCTTAAAACTATGGATTGAGATAGCATTAACTACCTCCTCGCTAACGTCAATCACTTAGTAGGAGAACAATCCCTTAGACAACGAATGCTATCTTAGACCAATAACGATCCCTTAGACAAACTCTCTCGACGACAATAAACAATCTCTTAGACAAGGAACAATCCCTTAGACAACGAATGAGATCTTGATGAGAGAACGAACGCTTAGTTAATGAATTATCACGCACTAATGAATAAAAGATCACTCTGCCAACAAATAATCACGCACAATCTTTGGATAGCACGCAAAGTTTATGTAATGTCGTGTTACATTATTATTGTTATTATTATTATTATTATTATTATTATTATTATTATTATTGAATTTCTTCTGAATATAGCTACATGGTTCTTCGAAGTGTTGAGAGCTACAACAACTACTACTACTACTACTAATTATTATTATCATTATTATTATTATTATTATTACTATTATCATTATTATTATCAAACTTTTGAAAATGTTTACATGGTACTCTACAGTACTAAAAAATTCTACATATTAATCATAAACACTTTAAACTAGAGGTCATAGTTTGAAGCTTCGTAAGAAAACTTCTTTGCTGGATGTAAGGAAATACTTTTTCAGTGTACGAGTAGTTCATGATTAGAATTCGCTAAGCGAGGAGGTAGTTAATGCTATCTCAATCCGTAGTTTTAAGGACAGGTATGATAAGTATCACTAAGTATAAAATGGAACCGATCAGGAGACGGGAAGAAACGAGCTTTGGGCTCTTTCCCGTAAACACAATTAGGTAATCACTCTCATTCAATATATATATATATATATATATATATATATATATATATATATATATATATATATATATATATATATATATATATATATATATATATATATATAACTACCTACTAGTTCAATAGGTGTCATAAAATAATAAAAAACACATATATTTCTGCATTTCATTTGCCAATGTCATTTCCAAACATCGATGTTGTATAAAAAATTCAAACAAATACGATGATTTATCACGATAATATGGTGTAAGCTGTGAAGTTTTTTCTTCTTAATCTTGTATTCAAGCTTTCATAATTTAGTACAGAAGTCGCTCTTGCTTACAGTCCTATTTTTATTTTTTTTTTTTTTGCTCATGAAAAATTGTGACCTTAATATTATTATTATTATTATTATTATTTTTTTTTAGCAGCTCATGAAGAATTGTGACAAGAATTCTTATAGGTCCTAACTCCCCATGTGGAGTTTTTACTCTTCAGTTGGTCGCTGTTGATAGAGGCTAAGCTTAAATTCTAACCTAACCTAACCCAGCCTAATATAAGCTAACTGATGATAATAGTCAAATACCAATTTTTTTTGGTCACTTTTCCGTTTTTTGTCTTAATGCTTTAATTTATTGTCGTGATTGGTTTATTTTTCTTTTTTATATTTATTCAATTTTAAATCATATATATATATATATATATATATATATATATTATATATATATATATATATATATATATATAGTCATCATGGCTCAAGCGGTAGCATCCGCGACTCTGAGGCGTCAGGTCGAGGGTTCGCGCCCCGTCACGGTCTGAGGTTAGCAAGGGCATGCACTCAGGGTAACGATTACATCTGCCAAAGCAAGTCCTTCGCAAGAAGGCAACCGTCCTAGCCCTTAGTAGAAAAGGGAGTCCGTGACGTAAAACCGGAATATATATATATATATATATATATATATATATATATATATATATATATATATATATATATATATATATATATATATATATATATATATATATATATATATATATATATATATATATATACCTATTGTGCACAGGTAACTTTTGCCACCGTAACCAACACTTCGAAAAGCTTAACAGTGGAATTACGTGAGGTGTATCAAATCGCCGAATACCTTCCTCGAACTAACCGGAGATTTGGTTCATGGAAAGAGGGTGGCCATGTAAATATCCCCATCTCTTCTTGGATAAATCGTCGTTCAAATCTTACAGGACTCCATCTCAGATGCACCACTTTGTCTGTAAGTTCTAAAATTTTCACTGTAAATTACTAGTAGGAATGGAATGTATGCATGCACCATTTTATATCACAATTAATTCCCATTTGAACTTGTCTGGGCACAGATATGTTGGTGCAGAGGGATTAAGCTTGGATGCCCTTTCTAACGCCCAAATAAGGGATTAAAACCCTATTAGTCGCTTTCAGCTCATTACCATTGAGCTGAAAGTGTCATTTTCATCTTGTAGAATAGTAAGAAATAGAAAGGAGTTTGGCCACATGTTCCCCAATCTCTATAATGTTCTGATGCTCGCTCTAGCACCCTGTCGCAAATCATGTATTGCCACAGCTCCTGTTCACTTTAGCCAACCATAAGAGTCAAGTACATATGCTATGTGCTATTGTTCCTATATATACCTAATCCTGGGCCCCTAATAGGGGGATGCAAGCTGGTGGCAGGACATGGGCCTATAGAGATTACAAGGTCCTTGTTTTGATCAAACATGAGAAAGCTTCACAAAGATATCTGGAAGTAATGACATCTGACATTGACCAATTGACTGTGTATCAAAAATTCAAAATTGCTCCTTTCCTGTGAAAATTTTCCAGTTTAGATGTACTACACTTGTAGTGTCTAGGGACCGTAGTAGCACTGGTTAGGGCGCTCGTTTCGTTAAGTGACAAATCTATGTTCAAGCCCACTGCTGGTCATTAGGAAGAGAATCCCGCCTTGATTCTCAAACTCCAATCTAACAGCATCAGATGTTTTTTGATAGAGAAAAAAAAAAACATCAAACAACAGCATTGGTGGCATCTAACATTTAGTAAAATACATGTGAGCTTTATATGGAAGGTTCAAGTCATGTCACAATTGTAAAGAAGTTTTTTTTTTTATTTCTTTATCTTTCTAGTGTTTACCCAATTGTCTTTGTTTCATTGTGCTTGCGGGAAAGGGCCCTATGTTTGTAACTCCTCATGGATTTCATCTAGTAGTCACCGTGGCTCAAGCGGTAGCGTCCACGACTCTGAGGCGTCAGGTCGAGGGTTTGTGCCCCGTCACGGTCTGAGGTTAGCAAGGGCATGCACTCAGGGTAATGATTACATCTGCCAAGACAAGTCCTTTGCAAGAAGGCAACCGTCCTAGCCCTTGGTAGAAAAGGGAGTCCGTGACGAAAAACCGGAACTTAATGACACATACCATATTTGTCCTTAAAAGTATGATTGCAGGTAGCATTTACTGCTTTCTCATTTAGCGAATTCTTTAAATATCATTGTTTTTTGTCTTTTATGAAATAAAGTCTGCTTTGTCTTCTAATTATAAATATATTTACAAAACTATGCAAGAGAGAGAGAGAGAGAGAGAGAGAGAGAGAGAGAGAGAGAGAGAGAGAGAGAGAGAGAGAGAGAGAGAGAGAGAGAGAGAGAGAGAGAGAGAGAGAGAGAGAGAGAGAGAGAGAGTATAAATATATTTACAAAACTATGCAAGAGAGAGAGAGAGAGAGAGAGAGAGAGAGAGAGAGAGAGAGAGAGAGAGAGAGAGAGAGACAGAGAGAGAGAGAGAGAGAGAGAGAGAGAGAGAGAGAGAGAGAGAGAGAGAGAGAGAGAGAGAGAGAGAGAGAGAGAGAGAGAGAGAGAGAGAGAGGAGAGAGAGCAATTAACCCATGAAGTACACTGCTGTTTCTATTAATAAAATAAACAATATCTGGCAAAGACTAGTACCACAGTATCATTAAATGCACTAAGGATATTAATAGCTATCCCGTAAAAAAAAAAAAAAAAAAACACGAATACAACCTACTATCCAATGGACGCTAGTATTACTATGCCAAAAAGAGGAATAGTAACTATCCTAAATTATCCTACTTTCTGTTTCAGCAACCTCCTTTTCTATACTTGAGCGAGCCTGATGTACTGTTGAACGTAAAACTCACGGGCGGATATGCAGCAAATGCCTGGCATACTCTACAAGAACAACTTGGATTTACGTACGTATTTTGCATATAACGTATATATATATATATATATATATATATATATATATATATATATATATATATATATATATATATATATTTACATAAGCTTACACCAAGATTACTAAGTTGTGAAAGTGTGCTTTGCAAGACAGTTTTGAGTCTCCACCACAGGAGATAAAATATCTTAATACAGTACTGCTATTATTAAGACAAACATTATCAGGAAAGTATCTCTCTTTCTAGGTATTCCTGTCGACAACCAGCAGATGGGGAATGGGGTTCTCAGTCAACGAACGGTGATTGGAATGGTCTCGTGAGAGATATATTAGAAAACTCGGCTGACGTTGTAGTTACATCACTTGATCGTAATGAGGCTAGGTCAAGGGCGATTGATTACTTGGTTGGGCTACGAGAGGTTGGGTTAGTAATATATATATATATATATATATATATATATATATATATATATATATATATATATATATATATATATATATATATATATATATATATATTTTTTTTTTTTCATGAGATGTAAGATGAGCACCTTTACTCCTGACGAGGCTCACACTTCAAAATGTAAGGTAATGAGAATGGGTACAAGTGCAAGAAGGCCCAAGCTTGACTACTCGGTGGCTGGAGTACAACTTCAAGAGACAGAAAATGAGAGAGATCTAGGAGTAAACATACTGGCAGATTTGTCTCCAGTAATACATATAAATGGCATAGTAAGGGCAGCATATGCATTCTTATCAAATGTAAGGGTAGCCTTCAGGCTACCCTGAAGGCCAACAAAAGTAACCTTTGAGAGAGGGGAGACATGTAGGGAAATATTGTTGAGAAAAAAAAGTCTAAAAGACCTTCAAGAATGCAAAGAAGTGTTCATTAGACGATACAGAACACAGGAAGAGATGGGAAAGATCAAAAACTTGTTGCAAGAGGCAAGAAGGTTAAATGATGAAAGAAATGAAGAAGAGAAGAAAAATTTTCGTTACGGAATACTTCCAGACAAAGGGGAGATGAAGAAGATAATGACAGAAGATCAGGGGATGGGGCCTCATTAAGATTGTTATACACAAATGCTGATGGATTAGCTGGTAAGGCAGTAGAATTAAAAGATAGGATTCACAACAGTAAGGCAGATATAGTAGCAATTACAGAGACTAAGTTGAGTGAGGACATAAACAGTGTCACAGTTTTTCCTAAGGGCTTCAGAATACTAAGGGTCGAAAGATCTGAGAGGACTGGTGGAGGGATAGCACTGCTCATAAGTGAGAGGATTCAAGTTGAAGAAATAAACTTGGCTATAGAAAGTGAGTTCAGGGAATTTCTTGTTGCTCGCATAAATACTGGGTCTGAGAGCATTATAATAACTGTTGTATACAACCCACCAAGGAACCAAAATAGGCTTGAAATTTATGAGGAAAGTCATATAGGTACGACTGAAGTCATAAACTCAGTTGTTAACATGGCGCGGGAGAAAAAATGTAGGATTTTGATTATGGGAGACTTTAATCATAAAGAGATAGATTGGATAAATCTTGACCCACACAGTGGTGAGGACTCCTTTGGGGCAAGATTCCTAGATTGCGTACAAGGGAATTTCCTACACCAACATGTAATGGAACCAACAAGAGCCAGGGGTGGGGATGAGCCATCACTACTTGATCTGGTGTTCACAGATAATGTGTTGGATATTGAAAATATTGAGTATGAACCACCAATTGGAAAGAGTGACCATTGTGTGTTGTTGGTGGAGTATATCATTGAAGACATTCTTCCTGAGAGTAGAGGCACTGAGGACATGAGGAGGAACTATCAGAAAGGAGATTACATCAAAATGAATGAGCTTTTTGCAGTTATTGACTGGAGAACCTTATTTTACAACAAATCTGTACAAGAAATGTATGACATCTTTTGTGAGAAATATGGGAAGATAGTAGATTGCTGCATACCTGTCACCAAAGTAGGTGTAATTCATGCCAGAGAGAAATGGTTCGATAATGGGTGTAAAAGAGCTAAGGAGTGGAGAGACAAATGCTGGAAAAGGTATAGGAGGAGAAAAAACATAAATGCCTGGCAAACCTACAAAAGAGCAAGAAATGACTACCTAAGTAAAAGGAGAGAGGCAGAGAAAGATTATGAGAGGGACATCACCAGGAAGGCTAAAGAAAATCCCAAGCTTTTCCACAGCTTTATCAGAGGAAAACTGAAGGTAAAAGAACAGGTTTTAAGGCTAAAGAGAGCGGATGGAAGCATCACTGAGACGGACGAAGAGATCTGCAAAGAATTGAACAAGGAGTTTCAGTCAGTATTTACAGTAGAAAATACCCCACCCCCTCAGATTGCAGTGATAGAAGCTCAAGGGCCGGTATTAGAGAACATCAACCTTACAGCCACAGAGGTATGCAAAGCGCTGATGGATTTAGATGTTCATAAAGCTACAGGTCCTGATGACATATCCCCTCATGTGCTTAAAAAATGCGCAAACACAATATCAGTGGCACTAAGTATCATATTTAAGGAGTCATTGGAGTCGGGGGAGATTCCAAGATGCTGGAAACAAGCAAATGTGATACCTATCTTCAAAAAGGGAAGGAGGGATACGGCTCTGAACTATAGACCAGTTTCCTTGACCAGCATAGTTTGCAAACTTATGGAGAAACTACTAAGGAAACATATCTCTCTTCACTTGGAATCCTTCAACTTTTTGTCAGTGAGGCAACATGGCTTCAGAGAAGGAAGATCAACAGTAACAAACTTATTAGAATTTTATGATGAGGTAAGCCAAATCTTACAGGAAAGAGAGGGCTGGGCAGATTGCATATTCCTAGACTTCCAGAAAGCGTTTGACACTGTTCCACATGGGAGACTTATTAGGAAGCTGCAATCAATGGCTAGAATAGGTGGAAATGTCTTGGAATGGATAAAAACTTACTTAGAAGGAAGGGAACAGAGGGTTAGAGTAAGACACTCAGTGTCTGAATGGAGAAGAGTTAGTAGTGGAGTTCCACAGGGTTCAGTTTTAGGGCCACTTTTGTTCCTTGTATATGTAAATGACCTACCAGAGTCTGTAAATTCATTCATGAATATGTTTGCAGATGATGCAAAGATTGTGAAGAAAGTAAAAAACGAGAACAATGGTAGAGAACTTCAGGAGGATCTAAATAATCTGCATGAGTGGTCAGAAAAGTGGCTAATGAAATTCAATACCTCAAAATGTAAGGTAATGAGAATGGGTACAAGTGCAAGAAGGCCCAAGCTTGACTACTCGGTGGCTGGAGTACAACTTCAAGAGACAGAAAATGAGAGAGATCTAGGAGTAAACATACTGGCAGATTTGTCTCCAGAAATACATATAAACAGCGTAGTAAGGGCAGCATATGCATTCTTATCAAATGTAAGGGTAGCCTTCAGGCACATGGACAAGGAAATGTTCAGAAATATTTATGTAACCTATGTGAGGCCAAAACTCGAATATGCAGCCCCCTTTTGGAATCCGCACTTGAAAAAGCACATAGCTAAGCTTGAAAAAGTTCAAAGACATGCCACGAAACTGGTGCCAGAAATACGCAATCTCGGTTATGATGAGAGGCTGAGGGAATTAGACTTGCCATCACTCGAAGCTAGAAGAGTAAGGGGGGATATGGTGACAGTCTTTAAATTCCTTCATGGTTATGATAGAGTGGATAGGGATCGATATTTCGATATGGCTGGCTCTAGAACTAGAGGTCATAGTTTGAAGCTTCGGAAGAAAACTTGTTTGCAGGATGTAAGGAAATACTTTTTCAGTGTAAGAGTAGTTGATAATTGGAATTGGCTAAGCGAGGAGGTAGTTAATGCTACCTCAATCCATAGTTTTAAGGACAGGTATGATAAGTATCACTAAGTCTAAAAATGGAACCGATCAGGAGACGGGAAGATACGAGCTTTGGGCTCTTTCCCGTAAACACAATTAGGTAATCACAATTAGGTAATCACAAGGAAATGTTCAGAAATATTTATGTAACCTATGCGAGGCCAAAACTCGAATATGCAGCCCCCTTTTGGAATCCGCACTTGAAAATGCACATAGCTAAGCTTGAAAAAGTTCAAAGACATGCCACGAAACTGGTGCCAGAAATACGCAATCTCAGTTATGATGAGAGGCTGAGGGAATTAGACTTACCATCACTCGAAGCTAGAAGAGTGAGGGGGGATATGGTGACAGTCTTTAAATTCCTTCATGGTTATGATAGAGTGGATAGGGATCAATATTTTGATATGGCTGGCTCTAGAACTAGAGGTCATAGTTTGAAGCTTCGTAAGAAAACTTCTTTGCAGGATGTAAGAAAATACTTTTTCAGTGTAAGAGTAGTTGATAATTGGAATTGGCTAAGCGAGGAGGTAGTTAATGCTATCTCAATCCATAGTTTTAAGGACAGGTATGATAAGTATCACTAAGTCTAAAATGGAACCGATGAGGAGACGGGAAGATACGAGCTTTGGGCTCTTTCCCGTAAACACAATTAGGTAGTCACTCATCAAGATACTATTTCACTACAAAAGTTAAACATATGATGATGTACTTACTGACACTCCTTGTTTGATAAGGGTTACCACTTGAAGGACACCACTGTCTTCGTCTATTTATCCCTGGTAAATAGAAACATAATGAACCAAATTGGGGAGTTGTAAAGACGTAGTTGCAAGCTTTACACTGATGCGTTACAAGCAAAAAACTTTCTATTAAAATATCAAATATTAGAATTCTATATTGCAAACAGTGGAAGCTCTAGAATATTATTCCATATCTTATTTAAGAGGTACCAATTGGCAGCTTGTTTTCCCTGTCTTTCCAAATATAAGAACTTCAAATATTTGTCCATCTCCCTATCATTGAACCATCAAGTAAATTTAGTTTTATATTCAAGTAAAAAAACTCAAAATTATTTCTCTCTTCATTATCAAAACCTACCAGTTGGAAGATTTACCTCTGTTGCAATCCAATAATAATTAATTTAGGAAATATTAAATATCTATTTTACGTTTTATGTGTCACTATCTGTTCCCATTTGGGGCTGGACATAGAAGACAGACTGGAGCTGGAGAATTAAGGATGGATGACCTTCAAAGTGCCTGCTGTGGGCTCGAATGTGGGTTTGTCACTTCCCAAGTTGAGCATTCACTGTTATGCTATGAAAGTCACCTTAGAAACTATTCAGTAATGTACTAAGAGATAATTTTATAATATACAGAATAAGGTTTTGTTTCAGTTTTATTTTTGACATCCTTCGGCAGTAGAGCAATGGTTAGAGCACTCGACTTGGAAAGAACAGGCCCGCGATCAAGCCCACCAAGAAGCATTAGGATGGGTAACCAGCCTCAGTTCCCCTTTGTGTCCTTGTCTACCCCTATAATAAGGATAAATGACACATACGACGGCTATCAACAACTTTTATGTCCATTTAGCAAAAAAAAAAGCTTTAAAATTTTACTTTTTTTACACCTAAGGTATCAACTAGTGGCTCGCCGTGTCGGCCTCATGGATTCAACCTGGACCAGTTTTACTAGCGAGTTGGTTCCAGCTTCTTGGACAGTCACCATGGTCTTTGCTATATTAGTTCCCCCAATCCTTACTCTAGTTGCATACTTTTCACCGAAAGAGACTGTGAAAATTACTCTTAAAGATGCTTACATCATTACAATTGGTGCCTTTACAGCACAAGGTAATGTATATTCTATGTGTATGAGCTTACTTCAGAGAAAGTTTGCTTTTTTACCATGATGCCATATTTCATTTAAAGGCTTTTGTAAATAAGAGCAACCCCAGTGTGCTCTAGAGGTATTCATTTTTAAATAGTCACCTAACCTAACCTAACAAATTTACAGGGTTTTTGACTTTCCATGAAGTTCTGGAGGTTTCACTTATATACAAGATTCAACTAGGTAGTATGGTGTACACAAGTGAACATAAAAGAAAAGACAGTATGGCTTAATCATACTCTATTTATTTCACCCAATATGGGAGCTATTCTGTGGCAAGAAATAGTTTCAGAGATGAATGAAGGGATGGGCAGCCCTATGTTCCTGTTCCTTTTAACTGTCTCTTCGACAGAGCCTGTGAGGTCAGGATTCTTGTGAAACTACTGCCATGGAGATCCCTTAGAACTACTTATTATGGTATGCAGGGATCAATAACTGGGGACTGCAGTGATGCAGTGGTTAAAGCACTAGATTTGAGAGGAGATAGACCCGCGATCGAACCCACCATTGAGAGTTAAGAAAGGTATCCAGTCTGTTTGTGTCCACTCCCATAATGGGAATCAATAATGACACATAAAACGACAACCAGCAAACTATAGATCAATACTTATAATACAACTGCATTTATCTATGCATGGAAGTGTAAGCTGACCCGGTTTTCCAAGAATTTTCCAAATTGGTATACATGTCTTAAACTAATAATGGAATTTGGGTATTCTTATAACTGTATATTGCAGGTTCTCTATATTCTGTTATACTTTAAAAAATCCTCTTGTCTGTAGATGTAATTACACTACCTTTAACTGTAGGTCAGTACAGTACATCTGTTTCAATTTTCTCTGTCAGAATATTTAGTACATTTTAAGATCTAATATTATATGGATACAGATTGCAAGTATTGCTCTACTTTTGTGAGGATTTGTTTATACTTCTCTCCAAGGAGTTCCAAATCTATATACAAATGCATGCAGACAGCTTTAGTGCTACAGTATATCTAATCAAATCCAGCCAGGAACAGAGTTCTCTCCAGGAATGCCAAACATATACCGGTATATAAATGAAAGTAGACACTTTTAGATTTTAGCTGATCCATTTCCTGTCAAGAATGAAGTTCTCTCCAGTGTTCCCAACGGTATTTCTCAATGTCTAAAAAGAGACCACTGTGACCTGCATCACTCGGTGTGAAAAAAATATACATAAACTATTTTGCTCTCTTTGTCTTCAGGTTCAGATACGGACGTGAAGAGCATATCAACACGAATCGTCTTCATAACCATCTTTCTAACAACATTGCTAGTGTATGCTCATTACACGAGCGCTTTGGTCTCTCTCTTCACTGTGGCCTCAACTAGCACCGATTTCTCAAATCTCCAGGACCTTGTGGCAGATGGTTCTTATAAGTTGGGATTCTTGAGAGGAATTTCCATTCAGAACGAATTTGAGGTGTGTTTTGTCATTTTTTTTTTTAATGTATTAGTACTTTCGGAAATATATAAACATGTACGTTTAACTAGAAAGGTAATTGCACAGAAGAAACGCATATGCTTACCTACAAAGGGAATTGCACAGGGGAATAATTTTCTTTTGACTCCAGTACAGTATTTCAGTTCAGTAACTAGAACACTATGGTAACGCAAGTTAGAGTGCTTGACACTGGAAGTGGCAAATCCATGTTTGAGCCAACCATGGGACATCAGGAGGGGCATTCAGCCTTAATACCCCAGCTCCTTCCGTCTGTGTCCACCTCCATTTGAATGTGGTTTAATGAGGACAAAGTCAAGTAATTCCTCAGGCCTATGCCTTGCACTTTCTTTGTACTGACACTTACTGCCTACAGAAATTTCCTTTTCATCTAACTTAACAGGTTTGAATACTTTTTGTACACTTTACTAAACTGATTACAGTACTTTTCACAAACTTCTGCTCTGATTTAAGTAGTAGTTCCTATCCTGACAATTTAATGGAAACCTTAAAATAAAGTTCAGCAATTCTTATCTCCTCATGTTTTCCTAGCTTCAAGTAGTGGTAGTTGAAGCCTTTCAGTCTTAAGATGCAATTTATATCCCATACAGTAATTCAGGTAAAAGTTCAATCATAACTCTGTACATTTTCAACTTTTTTTCCAAACAAGGATTCCGCATAAAAATTTCAGAGCTTTCCTAGATGATGTCTCTATAGGCTTCCCTTAAGACTTCCAAAAAGGAGAAAGCAACCTCTACAAATCTACTTACAAGATGCATTCACTAATCAAATTACAAGTATAGACTTTTTGTGAGGTCTCACACTTTCAGTTGGTTAGTTCAAACTCCTATTGAGGATCTCTTAAGGCTTCCAAGATAGAGTGCCTATACTAAACCACTTACAAGGTATCTCTACTAATCCCTTTACAAGTAAAGACCTTTTGTGAGGTCTCACACTTTCAGTTGCTTAGTTCAAACTCCTACTGAGGATCCCATAAGGCTTCCAAGAAGGAGTGCCTCTACTATTCCATCTACATGTAGAGACTTTTTGTAAGGTCTCACACTTTTAGTTGGTTGGTTCAAACTCCTACTGAGGATTCCTTAAGGCTTCCAAATAAGAGTGTTTATACTTCCACTTACAAAGTGCCTCTACAAATTAATATACAAGTATAGACTTCGTGTGAGGTCTCACACTTTCAGCTGGTTGGTTTTAGCTCCTACTAAGGATCCCTGAAACTGCATAAGCAAGAGTAACGGGAGTTTATAAAAGCAAATATGTCTCCTTCATGACACTGATATTTAGGAGATGAGGAATCATGACATAACCTAGTTATGTAATGTTTTAGTTCACAAATAGTTATATTAACTTCAATATTTCTTATCATTATAAGCCAAATAATAAAATTTTGCATCTCCTCAGTCTGATTTGATATCTTCAATGACACATAAACTACATTTCTATTTCAAAATGCAATATAATCATGGAGTTACACTACTGGCGACTCAATCAAGAATCATGAGCTGATCATGTGACTGCATATCTCTTTCTCTTATTAACAGAAAGCTACCTATGGGCAGTACCACGATGCCTGGAACAAATTAGTGCAAGGAAATCCGGATAATTTACCCACGTCTCAGAGTGAAGGAATTCGGAGGGTACGAATTCTGCAAGTTTTCATCTCGAAGCAAAGCTCATTTGTAGCTCATATTTTTTTTTATTATCTCTTTTTTTCTCTTTATTGTGTCATTATTAATCCCCATTACTAGTGTGGACATACAGAGATTGGAGTGGAGAAGTTAAGGCTGGATGCCCTTCTTAATGCTCCACGTTGGGGTAGATCGCGGGTATATCACCTACCGAGTCGAGTTCTCAAACTACAAAGCTTCCACGCTTCACTGATTACTTCTATCAATGAGTCCCTAAGGAAGGCCACAGCTGATCCAGGGTATTCCCACAAAGCTATTTGGCAGTGTATGTTGCATTGTTGTCGTATGAGGAGAGGCGAGGTCTTCAGCAAAACAGAATAGGACGCCAAGCAACTCAGAAGAGGAGCAGCAAGAGATCAAACTTCCACAGCCAAACCCAGCCCCTTCAGTTAGCACAAGAAGCAGGGTGAGGCTTCGGTCATCAGGGCGATTACCTCCTTGACAGTGTAAAGTTTTGCAGCTGATGGATGGTATCCTCAATACTTGAAGGTTTTTCTGAAGCACTGCGACCGGAAGTCACTGATCTTTTCTTTATATTTATCATATCATGGCTCCAAACATCCTCATGTATCACTAATATGATGAGTTACATTAATGCCGTGTTCCATCCATGAATCATATCCATATACAAACACTCCCCTACTTACGACTGAGTTACGTTCCAGAAGTCCAATCGTAAGTAGAATTGTTTGTCAGTTGTGTTTAGGTAAAATATGTACTGTAAAGTACATACATATGCAGTACTGGATAGTACTTAGGGTAAAGAGACTAACTACTACATACAACATGAAGTAATGTATACAGTATTAATGAAGTTTATTACAGAAATAATAATGTAATAATACAGCATAGCACAGTAATACTTACATTAATGTATTGACAGATATTGGGTAGGATTTTTGTTCGTATCTACAAATGTTGGTAACTCGGCTGTTCGTCACTAGGGGAGTGTCTGTATATGAAACCACAAGTACGATGGGACTACTGTAACAATACGTCTCATATTTTCACAGCATTCAGGTATGCAAAGAATTCATTCTTTAACTTCAGAACTCCCGAGTCATAAGAGATAGTTACTCAAATGAATTCAGCGTGCCATAAAAATAACAAATAGTAAAAAAAAAAATATTCAAGGGAAAGGCGGTGTCGTGGTAGTTAGAATACTCGACTCAAGAGGTGATAGATGCCCAAACGAGCCCACTGTGGGGAAGGTCATCAATCTTTAATTCCCTATCTCCAAATCTGTTTGTGTACACCCCCATAATGGGGACTAATAGTGATATATAAAACGGAAAAACACATGCCATACCATTATAAATTTACGGGTTTTACAGAAGAACACATTCCACGACTTCCTCAATTTCAGGTTGTCAGCGAGAAATACATTTATATGATGGAAGAGAATCTCTATCGATCAGATTATAGCAATGACTGTGATACTGTGATGATGGATGGGAAGTATTTCAGACAACAAACTGGTTTTGCTGTTGCCAAAGGATCTCCAATACAAGATATCTTTAATGCAAAGTAAGTGTCTCACCAAACATTATTTTCATTTATAACGAGAATGTCTGAAGTAGTGAGATCTGTGACTTTATATTTTTATTTCCCATTTCCAAGGGATTTCTCGTACCTGCAAACACAGTATATTGGGATGGGTGGGTGTGGGGGAGGTTGCCATAAGATGGAGCAAACCAGCTACGGCTGTGAGGCTTCATGATAAAAGATTCTCACCCACTTACTCTGTGGTTAATCCAACACACCTGCTAGCAGAGTAAACTGGAAATACTGGGTGTGGGAGGTTGCCATGAGATGAAACAGTGGGGGTAAACCAGCTATGGCTGTCAAGCCTCAAGGTAGAATATCCTTATCCACTTACTACGTTGGTGATCCATGCTAGGCAGTGGGTACAAATGTGGCAGCTCATTATCCCCTAGAAGCTAAGAAACATGACTGAGGTACATTAGCCTCTGGTGAATGTGTGTTTTGACTTGGCCACTCAATTACAAGAGGAATTACAGCCATTGTATATGTGTATTTAAAAGCTTGTGATTTGGCCTGTCCCTCATACTGCTCGACAGAGAAAGAGAATTAAAACTAGCTTGGGATTAACCACTCAAAAACTTGCTCTTGAAACAAGCAGACGTAATGCATGACTTAAAACACTACGACGACTTGGAGAGGTAGTGTCTTTGTCATAGGCCTCTTTTCCGGAACTGTAACTCAAGATGAGGAGCAACTAGAGGCCAAACTTCCACAACCAACCTCTAGTGACTCGAGGATGTTCAGCCAAACAGTTTCAGGAATGATAACAATAACAATAATGACAAAACCATGAGAAAAATTTAAGAAATCCTGTTTATCTTGATCTAAAGACTGCTCCAAAGCTCTGTTCAATTGTAATATAAAAGAGAAAACAATCCCAACAAGGCCAACACAATATGAAGAGAGCGAAGCGGTAGACTGATTGGGTACTGCAGACCAGTATATGTAATAGTATGAAGGCAAATAGATATTGGTAGAATAAGTAAGCTGTGCTTAGGTAGCAAAAGAAAGCTGTGACTTGGTAAAAAGCAAATTGTATAAAGGAAGACGCACATGCACACATACACAGTGGTCACAATCCCCCTTGTAAGAAAGGTGACCATGACAAAGCACAAACAAGCACCAGAATTTAATATGCCTCGATCACTCCTCTTAGCTCCTTGGAGATAAAGGGCAACCAAAATTCCCCCAACCACCCTGCCTGCATCACCTACAGGGTAAGCGGGTAGAGGACGAAATCAGGAATATAACATACAACGAGATGAAAATGAAAATGTACTACATTCCAAGGTAAAGGAACAGCAACCATGATGATACTATATGCTGCCGATAAGACCAAAGGTAGAGGGAAGCCTCGAGGCTTATTGCACTCAGCATGAAAGAAAGTAGTCATAATATAAAGTAAAAAGATAAATATCTTAGCATGCCGTGGCTTGTTTTGATATATATTATGAAACATATTGGAACTTTCTAGTCTCTTAAAAGCTTTGTAAAGAATTGCAGCTGCTTCTTATTCATCCAGACTGATGCGCATGCGTGATGGAGGAGTTCTGAGTCGTCTATGGCAAACATGGCAACCGCCTCCTGCTCTATGTACCATCGATTCTGTGTATGCTCTGGATATCAAACAGTTATTTACTGCATTTTTGCTGTTACTTTTTGGATTGATCATGTCTATCATCTTTCTCCCATGTGAGAAGTAAGTGTGGAAATCACAAGTACACATACATTAATTCTAGCTGATAACAGCTAATCATAATATGAATGGCTGTGAACAGAGTTTTAATACTTATGTCAAATATCAAAAAGGGATTGAAAGAAAATATATTAAAATTCCAGAAGTTATACATCATTAATTACATTTTGATATAAATGTGAAGTGTGAACTGGATATTTCTACAATGTCTGTGCAGCAGGTAGCAGGGGCCTTCTATACCTCAGTGGTTGAATGCGCGAGTTGGGGAGTGACTAGTGATGGCTTGATCCCATTGCAGTGAATCCAGTTCCAACATGTCTGTATCTACCCCAATATGAATGAGGATTAATAGTGACTTTGTACATGAGGTAGTAAAAAAGATCACTGAGTGTAAAAGATTAAAGATCTCTAATGAAAGGCAGAGGCAAGAGATAGTGATAGCATTAGAGTCTGACTACATATCTACCATACAGCAGGAGCCCAATGGGGCCCAAGCTCCCTCTCAAATCACGCAGTCACAGTGATCTCGAAGCAATGGCTGAATAATCAGATAGCCATATAGGATATTACTGACCCTCCAATTCATTAACCAATTTAATCAGTAACAACATGAGACAGTGAAAGCTAATTCATCCCAGGCTAGGATTGAACCTAGGGCCAGCATAATACCAACCTGAGATGCTACGACTGTGCCACAATGTCGCTAAATGAAATTTTAGATAGTTGGGGCACTGAGTAATGTAAGAAAGAGAAGTAAGTGCTTAAAGCAGAACAGGAATGGGTAGGCTTGTTTGATGAGGTAGTTTGCTTACTGTAATTAATCATCGTTTCATGTGTCACAATTAGTCCTCATTCGGCTGGGGGGTGGACAGACATATTGGAGCTGGAGGATTAATGATGGTTGGCCTTCCAAATGCCATGTGCAGGATTTAAAACCCACGTTACTCGCTTCCCAACTTGTGCATTCTACCCATGAGGTACTGTGGCTCCAAGCTGAGATAATACTGGACTGCACAGGAATGACTGTGATTAAGGGTGAAAGGAATAATTCTGATATATTGGGTATGCAGTACCTTAAAAGGACTAGGCAATTCTAATAGGGATGACATTAGAGCTTAGAGAAATTGGATCTTGTAAAGATGAGTAGGCCCAAGAACGCCATGTAAAGTTAAATAATCCCATAATTTATTGGCTAGGTTTGGTTGGGTTAGGTAACTTGCCTAGAAAATATGAGTAGCCCTAGAATACCTTGAGGTTACTCTTCTTTACAAGATCCCAGAAATGTGCAGAACGGGAGAAGTCTGGAGTACTGGGGTGGAGAATGCTTGATTGGTTTGGACATATGGAAAGGATGGATACTGGGATGAATCTGGCTCAAGTAAGTAACGGAGTGACAGGAGGAGTAAAGAATGCCATGAGAGGATCTGACATCCAGAAAATGAAATTATGTAAATGAGAGAGAATGAATTGGCATGAAATTATATGACATGTGGTTATGAGTACTGTTGATGAATTATAATAGACACACATAGATTGATTGGTTTGGACACCTGGAAAGGATGGATACTGAATGACTCTGGAGTAAGTAAGTAACACAGACTCAGGAGGAGTAAGGAATTCAATGAGAAAGGCCTTGACATCCAAAAAAGTGGAACATCTGTAAAGGAGACAAAGAATTGGCATGAAATGATATGATATGTGGTTTTAAGTACCATAAATATGAGCTTTGCCTTGTTTAACAATTGTGTGAAATAAGTAGGAAGATGTGTTCCTTCTGGATTTCTCTTGTTAAATCTTTTAATTGTTGTCTGGAATCACAGTGGTTGGGGTGTTCAACTCGGGAGGTGATAACCCCATGAACAATCCCAATGCAGAGCGTTAGGAGGGCATCTAGCCTTAATTCCGACTTCCTCTGTGTTCACCTACATTCAAATGGGAATTAACAGCAACTCATAAAAATGGAATAAAAATTCTCTTGGTTGTCATCATTCTGGTGGACTATATGAGAAGGGGAATCAACCATAAATAAAACTAAAATTAATGTTTTGAAAATGAAATTCTATTTTTTGATATAAATCCGAAGAATGAAAGGTAGCCCATATGCATGTAAGCTACATTTTGCAATAGGGATTTCATATCAAGAATAGGGAGAACTAAATTTTTCATTACCACTGATATATGAAGATGAGCAAATATACAGATAGGAAGATAAATTGAGAAAGGATTGCAGGGTCATGTAGGGATAGAGATATAGATAGAGAGAGAGACAGACACCAGTTGTATGGCTAATAATTAAGCAGAGAGCCAGCCAAAAATTTAAAAATAAAAAATATATGGACAAAAAACCTAAATACAGAAGGAACGAACGAGTCAGAAAGAGAATTACTCTACACTGGAAAGGTTGCAAGTGTATGTTAATGGTTGCCCTCGAACCTGAAAAGCAATTAACCCTTCTCCTCCTATTCCAGGTTCCACTGGAACATCACGGGAAAGGAGAAGGCATTGCAGCGTCTATTGGACTCAGCTCCTGAAAGAAGAAATACTGAAATTGTTTCATCAACTCATAATGGTTTCTTCTCAAGAGACAATGCATTTGGTTCATCAACTGGTGGACTCTTCTCACAGGGTCGTTTCTGAGTATAGAAGACTATGTATATCTCTGACTTCCTACTAGAAAATGTCATTCTGGAATAGTCATACTGGAATAATCCTCTGACTTGCTCCTGGAATGCCATTATGGAATAGTCACACTTGAATAATCTCTGACTTTCTCCCGGAATATGCCATTTTAAAATAGTCACCCTGGAATAATCCTCTGACATCCTCCTAGAATATGCCATTTTGGAATAGTCACATTGGAATGATGCCCAAAATTCTCTCTAGTGATGTTGCACGAATCATCTGAAAATTACACTTTTGTCATGCTATTCACTGTCTGCATTGTAAGAAAAAGACATGCATATATAATCTATGTATAATGGCCACAACCCCTCTTGTAAGGCGGCCGAGTCAAAGCACATACTTTAACCGGAAGTTAATATATATCTCAATCACTGTTCTTGCCTCCTTGAGAATAAAGAGCTGCCACAATTCACCACCACAACCCTAATATACATTTCTCAAATAAAACCACCAATTAACTATCAAATACAAAATTACATAAATACTTTGATAGCTTTATTAAATGCAATCATTCAGATTTCCTTTTGGAAATTTCTAAAATACATAATATCCCTCACTTTTTATCTCCACTTCAAATATTCCCTCCCCTTCTTTCTTTACTTTAGGTAAAAAGTTGGAACTTTTAGAAAATTTTTCCTTAATATTAACAACACTTTCAATATTTGAGCTGTCAGAGTATAATCTATCTAAATGCAATTCTGGAGTACACGTATTCTGGCTCCCTCTAGATGTATCTGGTATTTTTTGCTCATTAGGTACAACTTTAAGTTTTGATTTAAAATTATATTTTGCAATGTTTAAATTCGTCTTGCCTGGATTATTCATATGTACCATAAAATGCTCACTCAGCATCTTTTTCGAGCAAAAGATTTCGTGACACAGCTCACACTTACGTCGTTTCTTAATATTAAACACTCCAGTATGTTTCCTAAGTTCGGACTTAGTATGAAATGATTTCTTGCAAGATGCGCAGTGGAACTGTTTTTCGTTAGTGTGTCTCTTCGAGTGATTTCTTAAATCTATTTCGAAGAAGAAAGCTTTTGGACATTCAACGCACTTGTAGTTCTTCTTGCCACTGTGTTTTAGCATATGTCTTTCAAAATTTGCTTTTAGAATAAATTCCTTACGGCACAATGCGCAAGCAAAGTTTTTTATTCCGGTGTGAATTGCCATATGTATTCTGAGATTTCCTTTTTGATTAAACTTTTTATCACAAATTTCACATCTGAACTTCTTTACACTGCTATGGATGACCAGGTGCTTGTTTAAATCAGAATTCCGGTGGAATGTCTTTCCACAAGTGCCACACCTGAAGGCCTTGACATCTGAATGAATAACCATGTGTTGAGTTAATAACGATTTCAAGTAAAATTTAGAACCGCACGTCTCGCATATGTAATTTTTTACTCCGGTATGCATAACTTTATGACGTTTCAGAAGAGCCTCTCTGGAAAATGCTTTTCCACAGATTTCACACAAGATCGTCCTACTTCTATGTATGGCAATGTGAGCGTCTAAAACAGACTTCTGAGAAAACGATTTATTACACAAATCACATTTAAACTCTTTGATACCAGTGTGTTTGACCATATGTCTTCTCAAATCAGACTTCTGGTGAAATTTATAACCGCATTCTTCACAAGCAAAGTTTCTTTGGCCAAAATGAATCATTTTACTGTGCTTTCTTAAATATGACTTCGTAGCAAAGTCTTTCGAGCACATTTCACATTTATAACTCGTGTTATTGTTGTGTAGTAATATATGTCTTGTTAAACCACTCTGTTGGGTGAATGATTTTTCACACAAGTTACACTCATATTGTTTCATCCCTGTGTGTGTCACTATGTGTCTTCTTAATTCAAAATTGGAATAAAATTCACCATTACAAAACTGGCATTTGTATTTCTTTGAGCTCATGTGAGTTAGAACGTGTCGATTTAAACCAGATTTGTGAACATACTGCTTATCACATAGATGACATTTGAAATTGTTTTTTTCTAATGAATTTTCCATGTCTAACTTAATGCATGTAATCACAATATGGGATAAAATACAAACTATAAAAGTCTCATTCTGTTACCTGACAATTGCTGTTCTTATGCTCTCTGTAAAAGACTTTATAATATTCTTTACATATTGCAGTTTTTTCCATATCAAACTGAAGCCAAAATAGTCAATAAAACCAAAAAATAAAATTACAGTGATTTACAGCTTTAAAGTTGATTTCTTACTTCAGAGAGTGAAGAGTGATTCTGAATGAGGCCAAATCTGAAGGTACTTGGTCTGTGTACCTGTAAAATAAGTCAAGCTTAGGAATGAAAAATTCTAATAAACTAATTCATCTCATACTTATAAGATTAATGATTACATAATACTTTTATTAGTTAAGTGCATTTAGTCTTGTCTTTCCATCTGCAAATGTGTTAACGCATCTCCTAAAACAAAAGATTCCTGTTCAGTCTGCAAGATTTTGTGAAAAACTCCGTTTTTAGTCTAACAATTAGTCCTCATTCGAATGGGGAGGAGGCAGACATGGTGTTGCTGTCAGGGGAATTATGGTTGGATGCCATTCTTAATGCCTCTGGAGGGGACTGATCTCACACTAGGTACTTTTTGGGTCAAGCTCTCGACACCGACCCACCACAACCCCCAGCTAGATCTTGTGAAAACCTCTTCCAAACAGACAAAAATGGTGTAGACAGGTACACTGAGTGTGGAAGAAGACCATAATGGTGCAAAAGAAGACTGGCAGTAATTATGATCATTTCTCAGAATCATAACTCTCTTATTACCCATTTGTGATGATTTCATCACACGAAATATATTTGTTAATACATCTTTTTGTGTCATATTTACTCCCCATTTAAATGTCAGAGGACACAGACATGTTGGAGCAGGGGAATTAAGGCTGGGAGCCCTTCCTGACATTCTGCACTAAGCTCCAACCCACTTTAGTTGCTTAATGACTCGTGCACTTAACGACTGCATTACCACAGCCCTCATATTGATGAAATGTACTTGGCTTTGATAAAATGGTAAGAAATATTCATTGTATAAATACCTGAGGTATGCATTGAGCATTAACTTTACAGATCGTAATCTAAGTGTATGCAGTAAATATTTATATGAAAGCCTACTTTTAATGGTAAAGAGATGTACAGTATATGGAATCAAACACGGTGATAAAGCCCAGAAAGATAATGGAATCAAACACAAAGATAGAGCCCAGTTAGATAGTGGATTAAACAGGGTGGCAAAGCTTAATAAAATACAGTAGCAGAATCAAACAAGCTGACAAAGGCCAATAAAATACAGTATTGGAATCAAACACGGTGACAAAGCCCAGAAAGATAGTTGAATCGAACACGATGACAAAGCCCAATAAGACAGTGGAATACAATACGGTGACAAAGCCCTGAAAGATAATGGAATACAACACGGTGACAAAACTCAGTAAAATAATGGAATACAACACGGTGACAAAGAAGATAGTGTAATCAAACACGGTGACAAACCTCAGTAACAGGACGTCGTCCTACCTACTGAAGAGGATAAATACACTAGTGGAATTAAACACAATGACAAAGCCCAGTAAGACAGTGGCATAGACACGGTGACTAAACTCAGTAAGATAGTGGAATCAAACACGGTAACAAAAGGCAGACAGATAGTGGAATCAAACACGGTGACAAAACCCATTAAGAGAGTGGAATCAAACACAGAAAGTCCAATAGGACGGAAAGAAAACACGGTGACATACCCCCAGAAAAATAGGGAAATCAAACACGGTGACAAAACCCAGAAAATATAGGAGAATCAAACACGGTAACAAAGCCCAGAAGAAAAGTGGAGTCTTCTTACGGTATGTGCAAAAGAGCACTAAACTTGGTCAGGTGATATTCTCACATAAATTGTTCATTGGAAACTTAACATAAATAACCTTTCCATTCCGATTAAATGTCAGGATTTGTTTACATTTCTTCTTCTTGTTTTTATATCAATGCGAAGGCATATCAACACCCAAACCTACAAAATTTTTGATTGCATATTAACTTACCTATTACTTTATCTGCTAGTTTATATATTTATTCAGATACTAGTTAATTATTTACTTTTGTATATACTTTCTTTCATAGCCATTTAGTTACCTATTTTATTGCTTTATCCTATTCCTTAATTAATTAATTTGCAAGGTATATACTTATTTATTCAATATACATTGTATTTAATTATTAATAAAACATGTTATTTATACATTTACAAAATAATGAATAATGACTTCAGATTCATTATTTATATATTTTTATTATATCTAATTATATATAAAACATGTTATTTGTGCATTTACAAAATAATGAATAATGATTTCAGATTCATTATTTATATATTTTTTCACTTTTTGTTTTAATTACATTTTCTTATTAATATCTTATATATTCACATATTTAGTTGTTCTTTTCTTGATGCATTTAGTAAATACTTTTAGTGTAAAATTTTGGGATATGGTATTTGTGCATTTGCTTCTTATTTACTTATTGATAGTTTTAAATGAAAGAAGAAGAAGAAGAAGAATTTTCTTCTTACTTAGATGTGTTTGTTTACATTTTGTGGAATTTGGTGTTCATATATTCCAACGTTTTTCGTGCAAGATTTTCTTTATTTATTTAATCCAGTAAGTGTTTTAATATTTATTTTTATATAGATTAGATACAGTTAGTGTATATTATGTCAAGTTTAGCAATCTGGGCACGTTGGTATATGGTACTGCTCTCTCTCTCTCTCTCTCTCTCTCTCTCTCTCTCTCTCTCTCTCTCTCTCTCTCTCTCCAAATTCACGCTTAGTGCCAGAAGAGTAAGACTAAAGAGTGCTAAATGGCAGATATTGCTTATTGTTACTTGTTACGAATAAGACCTGTTGCTAACCAGAAATCACTGTACTTAATCTCCCAGAAGCGGGGGCCCCAAAATTGTTATTTGGTAAAAATTTAGGTAAGCATAAATATGGCTAAGATTCGTTTTATGCACCCGTCCAAAACTACACATTTGAGTTAGGTTAAGTTCGGATAGTTAGGTTTGGTCAGTTCAGGTAGTGTTTAAGTTAGAGAGACATGCATATAGTTAATATTTAACCTCTGGATATGATTTGTTATATGCAACCTTCCGTAACTATAAAATTAAGTGAGGTTAGATTAGTTGGGTAAAGTTACGTTAGGTTAGTTGGGGAAGGTTAGGTTAGGTTAGTTGGGTAAGGTTTGGTCAAGATTGTTGGGTAAAGCTAGCTTAGGTTAGTTGGGTAAGGTTAGGATAGTTAAGTTAGTTTGTTTAGGTTTGAAAAAAACAAACTTCTAGAAGAAAAATAAATACTCATCCCGCACTTTTCGTAGTTAATTTGTTCCAAGACTCATTACAGACGCTCCCCAACTTACGAACGAGTTAGGTCCCAGAAGTCTGTTCATAAGTAGAATTGTTCGTAAGATGTGTTTAGGCAAAAAAGTACAGTACAGTACATATATACGCAGTACTATACAGTACTTAGGCTAAAGTCTCTTAACTATTTTATAAAACATAAAGTATGCAGTATTAATTAATTTCGGTACAGTATGGTAATAATAACTTAATAATACTGTGCAATACAGTAATATATACATTAATACATGAACAGATATTGGGTAGGGTTTTCTTCGTATCTGTGAATGTTCATCACTTAGTTGTTCGTAAGTAGGGGAGCTTCTGACTTAAGTTGGATAAACCCTTTAAGCAATGAGCTAAGAGTCTCATTAAACCCCTATAACGAACCCCATTTTGACTTTTTCATAAATTTACCATGTACATATTGATTAATGATAATAAGCAGAAAAATAAATATATACCTGCCTGGTGAATTATTGTGCTTGAAGAGCTGGAGATGGAAGAAAAGGATGAAATTTCTTCATGTGAATAATGTTTTTAATTATTATACACATTATTATATATATATATATATATATATATATATATATATATATATATATATATATATATATATATATATATATATATATATATATATATATATTAATAAGCATAGTCACCGTGGCTCAGGCGGTAGCGTCCACGACTTTGTGGCGTCAGGTCGAGGGTTCGCGCCCAGCCACGTTTTGAGGTTAGCAAGGGCATGCACTCCGGGTAACCATTATATCTGCCAAAACAAGTCCTTCACAAGAAGGCAACTGTCCTAGCCCTTAGAAGAAATGGGAGTCCGTGACATAAAACACTCAACATATATATATATATATATATTAATAACACTGAACTGTTAACATACAGTCTAAAATTGTAGGAAAAGCCCATTAAATAAAATAATGAAAATATATGTACAGTATATAGAATTCGGTTTGTGGGGATACTGACTAACCCTGGTGGACAATTAAGATTGGTATCTCTTAATCCCTTGTAAATTTACCCTAGGTAGGTTTTTCTCCTTCTTTTCTGTTGTTCTTTTTTTATGCTAGCTGTATCTCTTGTCTTTGTACTTAGAGAAGGTGGCCAGTTAAGGTCATGAAGTTGATAAGTATTTTATATATATATATATATATATATATATATATATATATATATATATATATATATATATATATATATATATATATATATATATATATATATATATATATATATATATATATATATATATATATATATATATATATATTTTCGTTGTTTTATTAAACGGGCTGTTCCCACCATATAGATATATATACAGTATATATATATATATATATATATATATATATATATATATATATATATATATATATATATATATATATATATATATATATATATATATATATATATATATATATATATATATATATATATATATATATATATATATATATATATATATATATATATATATATATATTTTCGTTGTTTTATTAAACGGGCTGTTCCCACCATATAGATATATATACAGTATATATATATATATATATATATATATATATATATATATATATATATATATATATATATATATATATATATATATATATATATATATATATATATATATATGTGATTACCTAATTGTGATTACCTAATTGTGTTTACGGGAAAGAGCCCAAAGCTCGTATCTTCCCGTCTCCTGATCGGTTCCATTTTTAGACTTAGTGATACTTATCATACCTGTCCTTAAAACTATGGATTGAGGTAGCATTAACTACCTCCTCGCTTAGCGAATTCCAATTATCAACTACTCTTACACTGAAAAAGTATTTCCTTACATCCTGCAAACAAGTTTTCTTCCGAAGCTTCAAACTATGACCTCTAGTTCTAGAGCCAGCCATATCGAAATATCGATCCCTATCCACTCTATCATAACCATGAAGGAATTTAAAGACTGTCACCATATCCCCCCTTACTCTTCTAGCTTCGAGTGATGGCAAGTCTAATTCCCTCAGCCTCTCATCATAACCGAGATTGCGTATTTCTGGCACCAGTTTCGTGGCATGTCTTTGAACTTTTTCAAGCTTAGCTATGTGCTTTTTCAAGTGCGGATTCCAAAAGGGGGCTGCATATTCGAGTTTTGGCCTCACATAGGTTACATAAATATTTCTGAACATTTCCTTGTCCATGTGCCTGAAGGCTACCCTTACACATGATAAGAATGCATATGCTGCCCTTACTACGCCATTTATATGTATTTCTGGAGACAAATCTGCCAATATGTTTACTCCTAGATCTCTCTCATTTTCTGTCTCCTGAAGTTGTACTCCAGCCACCGAGTAGTCAAGCTTGGGCCTTCTTGCACTTGTACCCATTCTCATTACCTTACATTTTGAGGTATTGAATTTCATTAGCCACTTTTCTGACCACTCATGCAGATTATTTAGATCCTCCTGAAGTTCTCTACCATTGTTCTCGTTTTTTACTTTCTTCACAATCTTTGCATCATCTGCAAACATATTCATGAATGAATTTACAGACTCTGGTAGGTCATTTACATATACAAGGAACAAAAGTGGCTCTAAAACTGAACCCTGTGGAACTCCACTACTAACTCTTCTCCATTCAGACACTGAGTGTCTTACTCTAACCCTCTGTTCCCTTCCTTCTAAGTAAGTTTTTATCCATTCCAAGACATTTCCACCTATTCTAGCCATTGATTGCAGCTTCCTAATAAGTCTCCCATGTGGAACAGTGTCAAACGCTTTCTGGAAGTCTAGGAATATGCAATCTGCCCAGCCCTCTCTTTCCTGTAAGATTTGGCTTACCTCATCATAAAATTCTAATAAGTTTGTTACTGTTGATCTTCCTTCTCTGAAGCCATGTTGCCTCACTGACAAAAAGTTGAAGGATTCCAAGTGAAGAGAGATATGTTTCCTTAGTAGTTTCTCCATAAGTTTGCAAACTATGCTGGTCAAGGAAACTGGTCTATAGTTCAGAGCCGTATCCCTCCTTCCCTTTTTGAAGATAGGTATCACATTTGCTTGTTTCCAGCATCTTGGAATCTCCCCCGACTCCAATGACTCCTTAAATATGATACTTAGTGCCACTGATATTGTGCTTGCGCATTTTTTAAGCACATGAGGGGATATGTCATCAGGACCTGTAGCTTTATGAACATCTAAATCCATCAGCGCTTTGCATACCTCTGTGGCTGTAAGGTTGATGTTCTCTAATACCGGCCCTTGAGCTTCTATCACTTCAATCTGAGGGGGTGGGGTATTTTCTACTGTAAATACTGACTGAAACTCCTTGTTCAATTCTTTGCAGATCTCTTCGTCCGTCTCAGTGATGCTTCCATCCGCTCTCTTTAGCCTTAAAACCTGTTCTTTTACCTTCAGTTTTCCTCTGATAAAGCTGTGGAAAAGCTTGGGATTTTCTTTAGCCTTCCTGGTGATGTCCCTCTCATAATCTTTCTCTGCCTCTCTCCTTTTACTTAGGTAGTCATTTCTTGCTCTTTTGTAGGTTTGCCAGGCATTTATGTTTTTTCTCCTCCTATACCTTTTCCAGCATTTGTCTCTCCACTCCTTAGCTCTTTTACACCCATTATCGAACCATTTCTCTCTGGCATGAATTACACCTACTTTGGTGACAGGTATGCAGCAATCTACTATCTTCCCATATTTCTCACAAAAGATGTCATACATTTCTTGTACAGATTTGTTGTAAAATAAGGTTCTCCAGTCAATAACTGCAAAAAGCTCATTCATTTTGATGTAATCTCCTTTCTGATAGTTCCTCCTCATGTCCTCAGTGCCTCTACTCTCAGGAAGAATGTCTTCAATGATATACTCCATCAACAACACACAGTGGTCACTCTTTCCAATTGGTGGTTTATACTCAATATTTTCAATATCCAACACATTATCTGTGAACACCAGATCAAGTAGTGATGGCTCATCCCCACCCCTGGCTCTTGTTGGTTCCATTACATGTTGGTGTAGGAAATTCCCTTGTACGCAATCTAGGAATCTTGCCCCAAAGGAGTCCTCACCACTGTGTGGGTCAAGATTTATCCAATCTATCTCTTTATGATTAAAGTCTCCCATAATCAAAATCCTACATTTTTTCTCCCGCGCCATGTTAACAACTGAGTTTATGACTTCAATCGTACCTATATGACTTTCCTCATAAATTTCAAGCCTATTTTGGTTCCTTGGTGGGTTGTATACAACAGTTATTATAATGCTCTCTGACCCAGTATTTATGCGAGCAACAAGAAATTCCCTGAACTCACTTTCTATAGCCAAGTTTATCTCTTCAACTTGAATCCTCTCACTTATGAGCAGTGCTATCCCTCCACCAGTCCTCTCAGATCTTTCGACCCTTAGTATTCTGAAGCCCTTAGGAAAAACTGTGACACTGTTTATGTCCTCACTCAACTTAGTCTCTGTAATTGCTACTATATCTGCCTTACTGTTGTGAATCCTATCTTTTAATTCTACTGCCTTACCAGCTAATCCATCAGCATTTGTGTATAACAATCTTAATGAGGCCCCATCCCCTGATCTTCTGTCATTATCTTCTTTATCTCCCCTTTGTCTGGAAGTATTCCGTAACGAAAATTTTTCTTCTCTTCTTCATTTCTTTCATCATTTAACCTTCTTGCCTCTTGCAACAAGTTTTTGATCTTTCCCATCTCTTCCTGTGTTCTGTATCGTCTAATGAACACTTCTTTGCATTCTTGAAGGTCTTTTAGACTTTTTTTTCTCAACAATATTTCCCTACATGTCTCCCCTCTCTCAAAGGTTACTTTTGTTGGTCTCGGCTTTCCTTCCCTCGAATATTTACCTAGTTGGTGTATGTTTACAATATCCTCAGGACCACATACTACTCCAAGCTTTCTTATCAGGTCTACAACGTTAGCTTTATTTTCTTCAAGTCTCCCCTGCCATGTTGGCTCCTGGGATTCACTTATGCCTGAGATTACCACTGTCTTCTCCTTATCAAGTGCCTGTCTGATGAGTGGGTTTGCCCTTTCCATCACAACGTCTTTCATTTTTTCGATTACTGTCTCTTTATAGTCAACTGTTTGTATGTTTTCCAGTGCCACCACCTTTACAGCCTCTTTTACTGCCACATTCCCCTTTAGTGCATCAGCAAAGGACGTTTTCATGGCATCATTTTCCATATTCAGCTCCTGGAACTCTTTTCTGAACTGTTCAATGTTTTCCTTAATCTGAACATTCCAAGCAGCAATCTCGTCTCTCTCAGAAGATAGCAGTGAACTAACATCTAATTCCTTTAGGTTGTCATTTAGCTGTTTGTTTTTATCTTCTTGATTAGAAATTCTAGATTCTAGTTGACTCTTTTCCCCTTCCAGCTTCTTTATTCTTTTTTCTAGTTCCTTTCTCTCCTGCCCTTGTGCTTTATTTGCTTCCTCCAAAGATCTTATTTGTTCTCTGAGTGTTTCATTCTCTTTCATTTCTCCATCCATATTCCGAATTTTATCATCAAGGCTTGTAACCATTTCCTCTAACTTCTTGATTCTCTGTTTAAGTCCTCTGATGACTACCCCTTCTCCCGACCCATGGGTGGGAGAGGTTTGGGACAGAGATGGCTTCATTTTTATGTTCTCCCTCTCACAGAATATAGAAAGAAGACGAGAAAGAGGAAAAAAAAAAGAAAAGAGAAAAACTTCTAATTTACCTTCACACAGAATTTTTATATCTCCATATAAGTGCTATTTAGTGACTCAGTTTGTCTCCTTTCTGGTAACACACATCTTAACTTAAAAACTTGACCATGGTAATTTAAGTATAAAAAGAAAAAGAAAAACAAAAGTCAAACCTGAAGGAAAATTCGAATTTGTGTTCGAGGTGGCACCCACCTGTTTCTGTTATATATTCTTCCTAACTGATAAACTGACTTGCTAACCAAGATATGTTATCACGGGATTTAGACTTTACATTTAACTCAATATATATACAAAATAACAAAATAGCAAACGAGAAAGCTAAAAGAAAAGCAAAAAAAATGAAGAAAATAGGACTGCTGTACTACTTGGCAACTTAACTCAGTACTGTTGACAGGTGGGTATTTGGTAATTTTTTTTTTCTTTTATTATTCAATTTTTTCGTGTATCAAACTAACTAACTAGTTAATATAAATGGGAAGGATACTGTTTTTAACAATATATAGAACTACAGGATCAGGTAAAACGGCTTAAGAGCTTTCCCCAGTTTACACAAAAAATTAGGTAATGTGGTGTGAGGCTCCACATAACCTACGGGCCGTTCTTTGAACAAGGGCCCGTGCCAACACAAGGTTGGCTTTAACCTCAAACAACAACAACAACAACAGGCTCCACGTCTGGCAACTCTTCTAGATTTCCCTCAAGGCAGAAACTGGACGGCAGCTTCTCTCTCTTCCTCACGAAAAAGTTCTCAATTTTTTTCCTTTAATATGAACAGTCTCGTCTTACAACAAATATTAGTTTTTGTACTCACAATACTCTGCAGGATTTCAGATTTTTGGAAATTATGGTAAAGTTTTCCACTAAGCACTTTAGTCACTCGAAACAGTTTAAAATTTAAGAGGAGCAATTCCGTGTGTCACTGAACGCGCGGTG
The DNA here is from genome assembly GCA_037179515.1 of Halocaridina rubra. Lineage (NCBI taxonomy): Eukaryota > Metazoa > Arthropoda > Malacostraca > Decapoda > Atyidae > Halocaridina > Halocaridina rubra. The sequence continues at coordinate 72,145 of JAXCGZ010000308.1, forward strand.
TGTGTATATATATATATATGTATGTATGTATGTATGTATGTATGTATGTATGTATGTATGTATGTATGTATGTATGTATGTGATTACCTAATTGTGTTTACGGGAAAGAGCCCAAAGCTCGTATCTTCCCGTCTCCTGATCGGTTCCATTTTTAGACTTAGTGATACTTATTATACCTGTCCTTAAAACTATGGATTGAGATAGCATTAACTACCTCCTCGCTTAGCGAATTCCAATTATCAACTACTCTTACACTGAAAAAGTATTTCCTTACATCCTGCAAACAAGTTTTCTTACGAAGCTTCAAACTATGACCTCTAGTTCTAGAGCCAGCCATATCGAAATATCGATCCCTATCCACTCTATCATAACCATGAAGGAATTTAAAGACTGTCACCATATCCCCCCTTACTCTTCTAGCTTCTCACAATCTTTGCATCATCTGCAAACATATTCATGAATGAATTTACAGACTCTGGTAGGTCATTTACATATACAAGGAACAAAAGTGGCCCTAAAACTGAACCCTGTGGAACTCCACTACTAACTCTTCTCCATTCAGACACTGAGTGTCTTACTCTAACCCTCTGTTCCCTTCCTTCTAAGTAAGTTTTTATCCATTCCAAGACATTTCCACCTATTCTAGCCATTGATTGCAGCTTCCTAATAAGTCTCCCATGTGGAACAGTGTCAAACGCTTTCTGGAAGTCTAGGAATATGCAATCTGCCCAGCCCTCTCTTTCCTGTAAGATTTGGCTTACCTCATCATAAAATTCTAATAAGTTTGTTACTGTTGATCTTCCTTCTCTGAAGCCATGTTGCCTCACTGACAAAAAGTTGAAGGATTCCAAGTGAAGAGAGATATGTTTCCTTAGTAGTTTCTCCATAAGTTTGCAAACTATGCTGGTCAAGGAAACTGGTCTATAGTTCAGAGCCGTATCCCTCCTTCCCTTTTTGAAGATAGGTATCACATTTGCTTGTTTCCAGCATCTTGGAATCTCCCCCGACTCCAATGACTCCTTAAATATGATACTTAGTGCCACTGATATTGTGTTTGCGCATTTTTTAAGCACATGAGGGGATATGTCATCAGGACCTGTAGCTTTATGAACATCTAAATCCATCAGCGCTTTGCATACCTCTGTGACTGTAAGGTTGATGTTCTCTAATACCGGCCCTTGAGCTTCTATCACTGCAATCTGAGGGGGTGGGGTATTTTCTACTGTAAATACTGACTGAAACTCCTTGTTCAATTCTTTGCAGATCTCTTCTTCCGTCTCAGTGATGCTTCCATCCGCTCTCTTTAGCCTTAAAACCTGCTCTTTTACCTTCAGTTTTCCTCTGATAAAGCTGTATGTATGTATGTATGTATGTATGTATGTATGTATGTATGTATGTATGTATGTATGTATGTATGTATGTATGTATGTATGTATGTATGTATGTATGTATGCATGCATGCATGCATGCATGTATGCATGTATATATATATATATATATATATATATATATATATATATATATATATATATATATATATATATATATATATATATATATATATATATATATATATATATATATATATATATATATATATATATATATATATATATATATATATATATATATATATATATATATATATATATATATATATATATATATATATATATATATATATATATATATATATATATATATATATATATATATATATATATATATATATATATATATATATATATATATATATATATATATATATATATATATATATATATATATATATATATATATATATATATATATATATATATATATATATATATATATATATATATATATATATATATATATATATATATATATATATATATATATATATATATATATATATATATATATATATATATATATATATATATATATATATATATATATATATATATATATATATATATATATATATATATATATATATATATATATATATATATATATATATATATATATATATATATATATATATATATATATATATATATATATATAACTTGAACAAGTTTCAGTCCAAAACAACAAAATTCTTTTTCATTTCAGTCATGAATGTCCCAACAGAGCAACCTGATGATGAACTTACCATACCTAGAGCAGCAATGAACAAGATGATCAAGGAGATTCTTCCTAACGTTCGCGTAGCAAACGAAGCGCGAGAGCTCATCCTAAACTGCTGTACGGAATTCATTCATCTGCTCTCGTCGGAAGCCAACGAAATCTGCAACCAACAGCAGAAGAAGACCATAAATGCTGAACATATACTTATGTGTGAGTTATCTTTGAGTGAGGATGGACACAGACAGTTTGGAGATGGGGAATAAAGGCATTATACCCTTCCTAATACCCTTCATCCATCATTAGAGACTCAAGCAAATATCGTCCTGCTTAAGGGGACCGCTATAGCACAATGGTAGTGCACATGACTTGGGAAGTGATACACTCGTGATTGAGCTCACTGTGGGGTATTAGGAAGGGCGTCCAACCTTCATTCTCCAGCTCCAGTTTTACTGTGTTCAAACCCCATAATGGGGATGAACAGTGATGCATTAAAAGGCAAGCAGTTTAATGTCTTCTAAGTTATTAACTTTTCAATTTTATGAATTTGGATCAGGTAATTATTATCAATTCCTAACTTTGGGATCGGGTAAAGATTAGCAACCCTCAGAACATTATGTAACCCTGTAAGTTTAGCTTAAGTTAGACATTAAACAAACCTACACTTTGGTCATATTAAGTGTAGGTCATCACTTAAATCCTAAATAGTTTTATTGCTTAATAATTTTCTTTTTGGACTGTAGAACCAGAGACAATGATGGTATCTCCATTGATTTTAAGACAGTGTGACTTACGCTTTATATATGTGGTTACTTATGCTTGAATAATTTGACCCAAACAAATTATGTTTCTAATAATCCGAGTGACATATTCATGAATGCAAGTTTGGGCATAAATTAGTTATAGCAATAAAAATAAGTAAGGGAAAGTACAAAAGTAGCAGCGTATATCTGAGATCAGAGCGACGTATTCATGAATGCAAGTTTGGGCATAAATTAGTTATATAAACAGTAAAAATAAGTAAGGGAAAGTACAAAAGTAGTAGCACTTTTCTGGGAGAGTTGTTGTTGTTGCTGCCTTGCCGGACAGCCCTGAGTTCCTATGGAAAATCACTACCGATTCTGGGCTTTCCTCCCAGAGCTCTCAGGAAGTGTATGAAGTATTGGTGGCACGTATGATTGTTTACCATAATGTGTTTTCTGGTGTGTTCTCTGAGAAATTAGGTTTTTGTTGGTTATTAGAGATCTTGTAAGATTATTTCCAGGGTGCTCTATGATTATTTATAATTACACTGCAATTCACCAAACCTTACAAGTATTGTGCTCGGTTTTACATTATGGATTCCCTTTTCTACTGAGGGCTAGAAAGGTGCCTTCTTGCAAAGAACTTTTGGTTTTGGCAGGTGCAATCTTTACCCTGATTGAATCCTTGACCGGACGACTCAAAATCACGAGTGGTACTCAAAGTCACGAGTGGTACCAAATTGCCGCTGTGACCACACCTAATCTAACAATTAATGGGGTTATTTCACTTTACGAGGGGTTCTGGCATCTAACGCTCTTGACAGGATCCATTATTAATGTTTAATATACAGTAATTCTCCATGTTTATATTTTGGTATTTTTTCTCTTTTCTTAACTTTATCTCATGCATGAGACTTTAAGGCAGTGTTAATATTTCTTTTTTGAGGTTTTGTGTCATAATTAGCCCCCATTCAAATAGGAGTGGACACAGAAAGGTTGGAAGTGGGGGATCAAGGCTGGATTCCCTTCCTATGCACCATGGGGGTATCATACTCACGTATGTCATTCTAGTCACCTCCCAACTTGCAGGCTCTACCACCGAGTTAAAGAAATTAGATGAAGTATATGTAATATATTGCTATAGTTATTATATATGGCATAAGTAAAATTTTAAATTTATTTGTGACAGCTCTTGACAAGCTAGGCTTTGGTGATTACCGAGCAGATGCGGAAGCCGTGCTGAAAGACTGCAAGGCCATGGCTGCTAAGAAGAGGAGAAAAAGCACGAGACTCGAAAATTTAGGCATCCCAGAAGAAGAGCTTCTGAGACAGCAACAAGAATTGTTTGCAAAAGTATACCTCTTATTTTTTGTTTACTTTCTCTAATATATTTTCATGTGGGCATGACAAGGTTGGACAGGATAAAAAATAAGTATATTAGAGGAACAGTACAGGTAGGAGGGTGTGGTGACGTGGTGAGAGAAGCAAGATTGAGATGGTGTGGGCTTGTGCTGAAGAGGGATGAGGATTATGTTGGGAGGAGGCTGCTGAGGATGGACCCAGGCAGAGGGTCAGTGGTAGGCCAAATAGGAGGTGTATGAATGTGGTGAGTAAGGACATGAAGATGTAAGGTTTGACAGAGGAGGATGCAGGGGATAGGGCAATTTTGGGACAGTTAATCAGTTGTGGTGACTAGATAGGGGAAGCCGAATGATTTGGAGATGAATATATTTTCATGGTATTTTTATATATTAATCTTCTTACACGAAGTTTTGAGAGGGTTAGTATTTTTATACGTTACTATTTTAACAGGCACGAGAAGAACAGATGCTCGTTGCACAGCAGGAGTGGCAGTTGCTTCAAGAACAGGCAGCTGCTGCTGTTCAGCAGCAGCAACAAGAACAGCTAACCATAGACGAAGAAGATGACTATTCGTAAGGGAATTAACAGTGTTATGGCATTGTCATGACAGTTTTAAATAATTATTATTTTAAACTGAAAAGATGGCTGTTCATTAGTTACTAATTTGATTACAGTATTATTTGGGTAGTTCTAAATGAAATATTATATATCTGACTATTCAGTCATAACGAATCTTTAAAGCACTTTCCATACACCAGAAACTCTGATATATGCATAGATGTAATTTTTTTTATCTGATATGATGCATCTAACCCAATCATGGTGTGTACCTTTTGCACAGGTGTACTTAATTAAGTTTGCAGTTTTTGTAAGAAGTCAAACCATTGTGTGTACCTTTTGCACAGGTGTACGTAACTAGACTTGTAGATTTTGTAAGAAGTCCATCTGTAGTGTGTACCTTTGCTCAGGTGTACTTAATTAAGTTTGCAGATTTTGTAAGAAGTCCAACATTCATGTATGCTTTTTTCACGGGTGTACTTGATGAAGCATGCAGATTTTGTAAGAAGTCGAACCATTGCGTTTACCTTTGCCCAGGTTTAGTTAATTATGATTGTAGTTTCTGTAAGAAGTATGAGACAATAGATATAAAGTACTGTGCAGTCCCTTTCACATTCTCAGATATCTAAGTACAGTACACACTTGCCAATTTAAAAGAAGCTATCTTTGTAGTTATCCGGTGTATAAAAATATCAGCTGCAGAAAGTCAGCACTTAGTTTACAGTTATAAAAATGTACATTGATATTTGCTGAACCATTAGAAAAAAGTCTTTTAAATATTTCAGATATTCTTCCAAGTGTTTGTTTTGCAGAAGTAATGAGTTATTATTTACTTATTAATTCAAGGTTGTTGTTAGCCTTTTTATGTGACTTCATTAATCCTCATTTTGGTGAGAGTGGACACAGGCAACTTGGAATGGGGGAATTAAGACAGAATAATCATCCTGACACCTCGCAGTGGGATCAAACACGGATATGTAGCTTTACGAGTCTACCGCTCTACCATTGAGCTCTAAGGCTCCTGATGAAGCTCTAATACTATAGTTTTTTGCTACAGAGATGACCACCAGTAGCTATAGTAGAATATATCGTTAGATTTTAAAGTATCATTTTATTATAATTTATATATAATGGGAGCAAAAACCTGCAATAGTTTCTCGGAAATATCATCTAGCCACTGCATATATGACAATGAGGATAATGCTGGGAAGGGCTTGTAAAATCTGCTCCACCCCATGTTTTGTTCAGTGGTAACCGCCAGTCTACAGCTGGATAAATAATCATACGTACTATGGTATGGCTACAGTACAAAAAAAATAAAGTAAAAAGAGCATCGTGTGTACTATAATATAGATGTAGTACTGTAATATAGATATACAGTAGCAATATAGTTTTATACTCTTTAATCTACGGAGAACCAGGGAATGGAATCTACAGTATATTTTTGAAGCTGGATATAGTAACTAAAAAGCTGATTGAAAGACTAAAGAAATATCAAACATGTTTAGTAGTAAGATGCTCAGACAGATATTGAGGAATCCAGTATTGCATTATCCCTTCACATCTGACTAATCAACATATTGCTGTTCTCTGTTTATCTTTTATATTTTCTTCTTACCCAGGCTCGATGAGGGCAGATTTATTTTTATTTTTTTGTTACTTGTCCTAGTGTCACAATCTTAAAAAATAAATTAGATGAAATCTCTATATGTTACTTGAGGTTATGAGAGGGTTGTAGGAGGGTTATGGATATGGAGGTGGAGGGAAGGAGAGGAAGAGGAAGACAAGTTCTGATGGAAGAATAATATTAGAACAATGTACGCGAGACAGGAAAAGCCAGAAAAGGCTATCAGGAATCAGTGACCTCTTATAGATATGGGAAACCTGAAGACAAAGAAGACGATTTAAGGTTTTTTGAATCTCATTAGGTATGTTCAAATCCTTATTTCCCTAGTTCTGATTTTGTGCTTTATAACTGTCAGGAATTTTAAAGTACTATGCATGAAAGGGATTATAGAATACGTCTGTTATTTCGAGCTTTCTACATCTTAATTTTTAGACAAGGGCTGTTTATTCCCTTTGTAAGGGATGGCCCAGTCAAGCACACACTCATTCACCTTTGTTTCTCTCACTGTTGACACTTCCAACTTTCTTTTCGGTAACTATCTCCTCCATATAACTATTAAAGGGAGAATGATAATAGTACACCACGGAAGCGCAATTGTTGAAGCACTCAACTGTGGAAGTATCTGTGATCGACCACCACAGGGTCATTAGGAAAGGTAACCAGCCTTCATATACCAGTTCCAATCAGTCTGTTTCTACCCCTCACAATAGAGATGAATAGTAACATAAAACGGGAAACAACAACTATAACATTTGCCGGCCAATATCTAGATGGGTTCCATAGTGACAGACATTATTGAATTTTGATTGTAGTCAGATTTCCTGTTATCATTAATAACTACATCACTTCAGAGATAAGGTGCAAAAGTGAAAATACGTAATATTTTTTCAATTTTATATGAAATATAAATACATACAAATACTTTAAGAATTTAGCAAGCCTGAAAAAACGCATATGAGATGCTGTATTAATATTTTTTTGAATGTGACACCGGGACGACATACACAGAATTTGCCTGCATCGATCCCAAGCACCAGGAAGACGTTGAAAAGAAAATGAGATAGCAGCTCAAGGACTAGGCAGAAATAAGAGAATGATTATCAGTGCAAGAAGGACAGGCTGAAAGAATAGTTAAAGTAATGAAGACATAGAAATATGGTAGAATGAGGCCCTGAGATGACTATAGATCAGCTTTTTGATGAAAGAAAAATCATAAGAATTAGGGAAGACAGAAGGATGAAGAGAGCTCCAGAGTTTGGAGGTGAAAGGACAGAACCAGTCACTGTACCAACCAGTCTCGAGCTACTAATCTCCACTCAGTATATGTGATCATTTTGAAGTTAGTTATGAATAGAAGAAACAGAGCGCCTGAAAACTTGGGACCTGCCTTTTATCAACAGTGAAGAAAGGTTAGGTTAGGTTAGGTTAGATTAAGTTAAGCTTAAAAGCCAAGCTCATATTCTAACCTAGCTTAACTTAACCTAATCTTTCTTCGCTATTGATAAAAGGCCAGTCCCAATGCATCAGGAGCTCCAAAAAATCATAGCAACGCTTTTGTAGTTGGAGTGCTTTCCCAAACACCCAGGAGACTCTGTTAGGGAGGCCAGCTTGGTTCTGTCTTGAATTAGTTTGGTTAATGCAAGCATAAAATTTTTATATAAATGTACTCTACCTTGCTCTTTCCGGTTTTACGTCTCGGGCTCCCTTTTCAACCAAGGGCTAGGACAGTTGCCGTCTTGCGAAGGACTTGCTTTGGCAGATGTAATCGTTACCCTGAGTGCATGCCCTTGCTAACCTCAGGCCGTGACGGGGCGCGAACCCTCGGCCTGACGCCTCACTCTACCTTTCTCTAATATACAAATATATGTAGACCATCAACTAATTTTTTGCTTCTATAATGTAAAGAATAGAAAGGAATATGTTTCCCCATTACGGGGGTGGACACAGACAGTGTGGTTGGGAATTAAGGCCGGATACCTTCTCACCCCATTGTGGGCTTGATCACAGGTCACTCATGTCCCTATTTTAACACTCATCTACCATGGTCTGAAGACCATGAAAGCACAGTCTTATATTTTACTTTTATGTGTTTTCATGTGCATGAATTTTATGGATTCATTTGTAAAATAAATTGATATTTATGACGTAGAATTCTGTCTAAGTTTAAGTTTTGACGTTGAAAAAGAATGTGAATATTATTATGCGTGCAAGTTGTTATGTGGACGTGAAGTATGGAATAAATATTATAAAGAAACTTGAGGATTTTTCTTTCAGACTACTATATCAATTAAAAATGTTTATTTGAAAACTTATAGGAGCTTTTGAATTAATATCTCAAAAGTAAATTCCACTTCCCTCTGATGCTAAGGTGGGGGAGGCCACATTTGTAACAAAAGATGAGGTTAGTTGGGTGTTGATCATATTTTGTGGATTCCTTTTATACTATCATTATTATTTTTATTTATTTTTTTTTTTTTTACAAAAAAAAGATGATTCATGGAGGAAGGAAATACTAATTTTCATTTTGATATCCCTCGTAGTCTCCTCTTACAGCAAAGGGGCATTCAAAGGTGAATTTAGTTCTTTGTCATCAGGGATATCCTGCCTAGTTGTCTCCTACGATGTGTAGGTTATACAAGAGTGGAATTATCTCTTCATAATTGGAAATAGCTTTAATATATATGAGATTCTTCCTAGTGAATGTTATGAGTTTTAAACGTACAAATGACCCCTCAAGTCTATATCAAAGAATTATTGTCTTTGGCATCTGCAATAGTGCTGTGGCTAGCACACTCGACTCTGGAAGTGACTAACCCGTAATCGACCTCACCGCGGGGCGTTAAGAAGGATATCCAGCCTTAATTCACCTTTCCTAGTCCACCCCCATTCAAATGGGGATTGATAATATCAAATGTGTTTGTTTAAAGAAATATTAATTTCTAGTCCCATGTACCTCCCCCACCGGTGAATAAATTAATATTAATTAAAACCTGATACGTATTCATAGTATCCGGTAAAACACGCACCATTCTCGTAACGAAAATTAACGGAGCAAACATTTGAATTCAAATTTCCCGCGCTAAGCAATAGTTCCCGCCATTTTGCCAGAGAAGGTAACGAACGGTATATATACTTTCACATTTCGATTTTATGATAAGATATATTTTATGATAAGGATGTTTTTAATTTTTCTATTTATTATGCAAATAGTGATGATAATACTGTGTAATTAAAAGATATTTAATTGGAAATAGTGATGTAGAATATAGAATTACTATTCAACCTCTGAATTCCTTAAAGATGTATTTTGAATGTTGACTTGGAAACATCTCCCTGATGGTAAGAAATTATTGGAAAATATTTTCGATATTTTCCATTTTATTATAAATTGTTTTCCTAAATCTATTTAGGATAATCGACTTTATTAATTCTATCAATTATTTTTGTGACATTTTGTAGAAATATCAAATATATTTACCGTCGATATAAATATATCGGATATGATAAGAATATCGTCTGCTAGCATAACTTTCGTTGTATATTTAGATGTATTTCGCATATATACCGTATATATTTATATATATTTCCATAAAATGCTATAATATAAATATCGTAATATATATTCCATTTAATTATTTTTATGTTTTTTGTAATATATCGAATATTTATATCGTAAATACCGATAAACTGGATCCGATACAAATATCGTCTGCTAATTGAGCGACTATGAGCGAAAAATGAAGCAATTTTCGTCTAGAAATGATATTGATTTTTTTTATTACCGGTCCTCAGCGGGGCGTTAAGAAGGACATCCAGCTTCATCCCCCGGCTCGAACATACCTGTGTCCACCCCCATTCGAACTGGGACCAAACCACACACAATAAAAACACAACTCATGAGTATTTTACTCTAGCACCGTGGCTGAGTGGTAACGCTCACGACTTTGATTC